>CAJFCP010024621.1:0-29870 GCA_904066005.1 Synergus itoensis | reverse complement strand
GTAATTATTAAGAAATGCTTAAGTGAAAAACACTTGCTTGCCAAGTGATTTCAATATAATTGCTAAGCTTTCGTTACATTATATGTAGGCAAGTTCTTTGTACTTCTTTTAAAAGCATTTATAGCCTGAATATCAATTTCGTGTTACTTAATGAAGTTAAGTACATATAACCTGATTTGTTCCAAGTACAAGTAACTTCAAAATTCTCTCCGTGCATAAGGAACGCCTCAGATGCACCGCAAAAATGTCTACATCTAACTCTTAAGATAAGAATTTATACCAAATATTCTATAATTTGTATGATGATTATGCAATTTTATTTAATATTTTATGATTTAAAATTACTGAAGGCAAGATATATTAAAGTAGGAAAATAAATTAAATAAATATAATTTTATTATATATTATTTAAGAAAATGTATTTAATTAATCAAATTTTGATATAAACCAATATTAAATGTCATCAAATAAATCAATCAATAAATCAAGAAAAAAAAAAAATAATAATAAAACAACTTTAAATTTCAATAATAATTAATTTGAGAAATCCACGGCAACAAAATTAAAAATTTAGTCGTGATTATCATAAATATTAATTTAAATTAATAAAAGAAAAAAATATATCATTAATATAACAACAATGTATAAATTAATTTTACTTTAATGTTTTAAAATTCTAATTTAATCAATATAAAACTTACCAGATTCATCAATCCATGCTGTGCCACATTTGCATCTCCATTCTCAAACATTGGAGAAGTTGTACCGCCCGCAAAGACAGAACCGATATTCTGTACCGGTGAATCTAAGAAAAAAAAATATATATATAATATATATATATATAATATTTATATATATATATATATATATATAAATATATATGGTATAAAATAAACACAAAATACAATTTCATATAAAAATCAAAAAAAAAAGGAAGGGAAAAGTATAAAAACATAAAACTTACCCTAGACATTTGGGCGGTCCAGGAAATGTATGAACGCAATCCGATTTGGGAGCAGGATTTTTTGAAGAAAAGGCCCCAAGCAAGAATTTTATTCTTTTTGCCTGCTGTATTGTCGAAAACCGACTTCTCCGAAGCATCTGCAGTTTCGTCTTCTCCTGGAGATTTGCTTCCTGGTAGCTGGAAGGAAGATGCATAGTGGAACCGATTTCCGGCAATGAACGTCCCTGATACCATGGATCTTGTTGATGATAATTTCGTTTGGGACCCACGTCATTGGAAGTGCGTTGTCTCTCTTTTCGAAGTCGTCGATGATCTTCTATTTCCAATTCTATTTCATTCCATGTTTGAATGGACGGACATAATTGAACAACATAATAGATGAGAGATGGAGTCAAATATCGTGTAGCATTGAAATTACTTCTTGGTCTCGGATTAAAGTTCGATAGACCTAGAACACACACAAGCCAAAATGATAAAATCACAAAAGGAAAATAAAAAGAATCATAATCAAGAAAAATAAAATGAATTTAAACAATAAAAAGGATAAGTGACTCTTACCTGATGGACCCGCAACAGCAGAATTTAAAGTTAAATCCATGGCAATTATTGACACTGAGACAAGTGTTCACTACACCACTTCACAAACTAATGGGCTCAAGACAATGGTCCAGCTGTCCAGGACTTAGGATGACACCATCTGAGGGATTCTCAAAACCTACGTTTGCAAATTCCAACAAGCATGCTTCACGCAAACCAAAACAGACGGTCGAGCACGGTTGCGTAAGGGGTTAAGTCTACTTAGAAATGTCAAAAAATCGATTTTTTTGTGATTTTTTTACGACGACGGAATTTATTCACAACAAATCTTTATTACTTAGTTCCAATCAGTTATATATCAAGTAATTACAAAAAAATTTTCATACAAAAAAAGTGAAAATTAAGTGACTTATGGTCAATTTTATGAAGATCCAAAAAAAAATGGTGCCCGTGCGGTGAATCATCTGCAGCTTGAACGGCTTATCTGAAACCAAAATCGTTTATATTTTGGTTATAAAACAATATTCTTAAGTACTTGACGAGCGAATTTTTTCAAAATCAAAATTTTATTCAAAATGGCGGATGAAAACACAAAAAATTTTTTTTTTTTCTTAAAAAAAACGACTCATTTTTCGATTAAAAAACATAAATAATGCATTCAATTAAAATATCTCTCCGCCAAGTACTTCACATTTATATTATAAATAACTGATAAAAATTTGGTGACAATCGGATTAGTAGTTTTTTCTCTATATGGTTCACCGTAGTTGAAAACGTGGTTTCGAGAAAAATGCGTTTAAAGTTTTGAGTCACTTGTTACGCAGCTGCATGAGACCGTTCGAGCGCGCTGGAGGGTCCTTCGCTTAAAGTGCTGTATTTCCGTAAGTTATGATCCGATTACAATAAAATTTTAACACAACATTTTTGAGATGTTATACTTTCAGAAAATGCAATAAAAAAATCGATTTTTTTGAAATTTCTAAGTAGACGTAACCCCTTAAGCGAATATTATAAATCTACAAACTTACTTACCATTAAAAAAATATTTTAAACACTAACTCCAAACTAACTGGTCCCTCTTTTGCTCTCAGGTGCTCATATGTGGCACCTGAGAGCAAAAGAGAGACCAGTAGAGACAGAAAATATGGACTTGTGCATAAGTCTGTCTCTGTTTGGTCTCTCTTTTGCTCTCAGGTGCTAAAATAAACAAATAAATAAATAAAAAAAATATATATATATTTAATAAAAAAAAATATAAAACTAAAAATATGTTTCACTAGAATCACTATATCTTGCCTCTCAGTGATAATTATTATAAAAATTAAAAATAATTATTACTTGCTTAAAACTTTCATCGAGGACGATGAAAAAAACTAAGGAGGAAGGACTGTTACATCCCTAAATTTAAAAATTTTTAATTATATGCCTGTCCATAGACAACCCGACATACAAGTGAGCAAGTGATAATTATTTCTATAGTCGATAAGTTAGTAATTAAGATAATTGCATTTACTCCTGTACTTAGGTTAACCAAATTACACCATCCGTACAGACTTATAGTTAATCATATATGTTTTATAATCATATTTTATAAACAAACTGACAGGGCAAGAGAGAAATATAAACAATTATCGAAATGATTATGTTCATGCAATCGTTGCATTTGCATCTTCATGATGAGGAAGGAAAGTGATTAAAAAAAATATATACATATATAGTTAAATAGAACACCCGAGATCGTATTCATAGCTAGTTATTGATTGCATTAATAACTGCCTATGAATATTCTTCAAAACAACTTTTTGACAAAGCATCTTTAAATAATTTTTACATTTTCATGACAAATTCGTCGCAAATTCATCATCAGCTTTCATAGTAAAAAAAGTTATAATTAATAAAAAATTTTTACAATACATTTTTTCTTACATGCATTACAATTTTATTAACTTCTGGTTTTCATGAAATCTGAAGATTGGTTAAAGATTTTAAATTCTACAATATATGTTATGAAAAATTAAATCTCACCTCTTATTAGACATTTGTGCGTGAATATTTTCCAAAAATCGTTTTTGGGCTATAACTCAAAAACGATTTTTTGGATTTTGATTTTCCTTGATTTTCGTAAACCCGACTGTCTTTCCTTACAATTTGGCGATTTACTGATAATTATTACAATAAAAATAAATATACAATAAGTAAGCGTAATATAATAAAAAAATCGTCATGTTTAAAACTTATCAAAACGGTTTTAGATATCTCCAGGTATTTACGCATGTAGGCATATTAACTAAGATATTAACTTAATTTACAAAAATTGGATTGTTAAAGTTTTTAATCACGTAACTCTAATTGCTATAAAACTCAATATTTATCATAAATCTTTTGTATTAAATTTAAGACAAAGGGTAAATACACCAATAGATGGACACCCCCCAATAGATGGACAAATATTATTTCAAAAAGCAATTACATTAAATTTAAGAACGAAATTGTGAAGTCATAATTGTTTTTTATGACTACATAAAGTTCTGAGTGTAAAAAATAATTTTTTTTTAATCTTTTTATTTAAAATAATAATAAAAAAAATTATTTAAATTTGACGTCTCGAAGTTTTGCTTCGAGAGCGCCGCCACTAGTAAGCATGTGACAGCTAGCCGGTAAACGTTGTTTGTTATTACTATTAAAAATGAATGGAAAAAATAAGGTATGTACATTTGATTATGTTTATATTTCAATAACAAAGCTATAAATATAGTATTAAAATAATAAAATCAAAAAAAAATAAGAAAATTTAGCGTCCATCTATTGGTATTGGCTGTCCATCTATTGGAGATTTTGTCCATCTACTGGGGTTTTCGCTTTTTTCTTAAATTTTCCTTTTTTGTTAATTACTACGAAAATTAACAAAGTTTTACTTATTTTTTTCTAGTTAATTACATATTTTTACATAAATAAAATTTATTTAATTATAAATTATTTATATTTTACTATATTATTTTGCTAAAGGAACATGAGAATTTGCTTAACCGTCCATCTATTGGGGTATTTACCCAAGTTATAATAATCATTTTCATCATATGTGGTTTGAATTTTCCCACTACATTCTTTGAACAGTAAAATTTCATGAAATTTCTCCTGCTACTTATTATAAATAAATTATGTTAAAAAATACATGGATGAGGTATTCAATGACAAAATAAATTTTTTGTTGACAAAAATGCTGAAATGTCTCAAAAAAATAATATTCGTAACAAATAATGATCATATCTCATCAATGTCTATAACAATAGTAATTGTCTATAACAATGTTCTACTAAAAAATTAGAAATTTGAGTTCATGTTTTCATAGAAATATGTTGTTTTTTTCATCCAATGCATTTAAAATATGTTGGAAACAAATTATATAAATTAATTTCAATCATTAAACATTTCTTATTTTTAGTAACAAAAATCATTTTTCATTAGCCAAAATAACGCGCGCGATTCATTTCATCATGATTCAACACTTTAAATTAAAATTATTATTTATTGAAAAAAATGGTTATAATTATAGATAATAAATTATTTAATGTTTCCAAAAAAAAAACAAAGAAATTTAATGTTTCCAAACTTTAAGATACAAAGTTAAAATGTTGTTCATAGCAAGAATGAGATATTTAAAAAAATATCTAAATTTTCATCTTAGTCTTAAACAGAAATTTAATCTGCCAGCCGTAATTTGAAAATCTACGGTACCAACCAAATTGACTAATCAAATTGACAGATCAAATTCAGAAGAAAATATATTCTACTGACTACATTTAAAAATATTCAAATAAAATTTCTATGGAAAAAAATCCTGAGTCACGGTTGAGATTTGAACTCAGGTCTTTCTATTATAATAAAAAATGTTACTAGTTTTTTCTCTAAAGGTATTGCAGCTTTCAGATTTTCAAACTTTTCCAAATATGTGATTAATAAAATTGATTTGAAATAATTCTCAATGCACGTCACGCTTTGCGTGATTTGTTCGTAGCGCTTCGCGCTCCGAAGTATTTGGTCATCGAGCTTCAAAGCTCCAGCATATTATTTTTGTAACATTATCTTATATTTCACATTTTTTTGTCGAGGAAAATTTATTTTTTTACTTTTGACCAATACTTTTCACGATTAAAACGAAACTTACTCAAGCAAAAAATGGTTAAGGGAGAATTTGTATATCTTTTTAAGACCAATAATTATGTTTCTTATAATTTTCTCTGTATCTTGTATTATTTGGCTTTAAATTTTAATTTTCCTTCGTTTTTTTGGAATTTTTGAAATATTATGTCACAATTTTTTTTTTTATCAAAAAAAGTTATAAAGATAAATTGTTCAAATTCTTGAGTACTACGAACACATACTTACATATAATTTTTAATTTTTTAAAAAAAGTGGTTACTATGAGCACTTTGCATACTTTGCAAATTCATCAAAAAAAAATTTCAAAAAAAAGAAATATGAAAAAGCGAGTGGAAACATACAAAGCGGACAAAGTGAACTTAATGAATGAATGAATGAATGAATACGAAGATTATTATTATTAATTATTATTTGTTATTGGAACATTACTATTCACTTGTCTGGAAGATGTTTCATTTGCTCTCTAAAACTGAATCAGTGAAATTTTCACTTAATCAATCAGTAGTTTAGGTTTTCACTGAAGAATCAGTGGTTTTTGCCCTTTCACTGGTGAAATCAGTGAAAATTTTCATATAAATAAATCAATGACTGTGAAATGACTGATTCATCCAATGATTGTTTTCACTGATTAATTCAGTCACAAAGTTATTACAAAAACAAGCTATATTTGGTGCCGAAAACCATTGAATTCGCCTTTTTAAGAAATACCACTTTCGTAATTGGTTTTAAAAATTAATAATATTTTATTACAAGTACATACAATTTCTTTTTGTGATATTTAATTTACGAATTTCGAAAGTAAGAATTATTCTGAGGGCGCATGCGCTCGACGTCACTAGGAACTCGAAACTTGCCGAAAGAGCACGAAAGATATCGACTGACAAAAGAACCCGCCGCTTCGTTTCGTCTGGCCACGTCATAGCGTCATTTGTAATCCTATATGTAGAAAAACCTGGTTTATTGTGATTAAAGTGATTATTTCAACATTATTTCAATACGTATTCTATACGTTAAATTTATTTCTGATAAAAGGTAAGTGTGTAAATTCTAACATAATTATTTATGTAATAAGTCACATAACCTCTCTTACGGAATGCATGTAAAAACTTAACTTGTACACTTTTAAAATTTGTTTTACAGTTTAATTATTATATGAATCATCCGAAGAGTAAGAAAAAATGGGCTCATTAAAGAAACTTAATTGCCTTGAACTGAAGGAAAAATTAAGTTCAATTGGAATAGACGCCGAAACAATCTCCAAATTGGAAGGTACAGTTTTGATAGTTTTGACTTTTATAGTTTTTTATTTCCTGCAGTCCTTATAGAATGTTTTTATTCGTTTTCCTTATTTAAGAATAATACTATAGTTTAAGGGCATTCTCTAATAACCTCAAAGTTTTCCTTTGATGTGGAGAAACGTTTATTTATCTTTTGTCTAATACCCGAAAATGTCAGGGAAAAAATCTATTAGGAAATGCGAGTAGTTGTCAAGGAAAATTGAAATTGACATTTATGCTAACTATGTTTTAGAAAATTTCAAATGAATTTCGAAGGATTATAAAGAATTTCCAAGCACTTTTAGTGATTTCAAAAGATTTTTATGACTGACAATATGTCTTGTGAAATTTTTAAGCATTTCGTGGAATTTTAATAGATTTGAAAGAATTTATGAGATTTTAAATATTTTACTGGCATTTTAAGGAATTTAAAGATTTTTCTTTGAAGTTCAAAATATTTTAGCGAATTATAAGGGAATATTTTTTTATGCATTTCAATGAATTTGAAAGTTCTTCGTGGAACTGTCTGAAAGTGAGGTAAATGCGTCAGAAAATTTGAAAAATTAAATCTTGTAGCCACCCTGAATAAAGTTAAATGTTAATTTAATTCATTGATTTCGGAAAACGAAATTTTGAAGAATAATTTGTATATAAAATGCAAATAAATAATTTGAAATTAAGGGTGTTGTAGCGCCGAAAAAAAAGTCATTTCTCAGGCCCGGCAGATCACGTTCGGCCCGGGTGGGTAGTAGTAGGGTGGGGAGAAGTGGGGTGGGAGGGGGGAAGTTTTTAATTAAATAAAACAATGTATAAAACTTCGTGGTGATTCGTTTTCCCAAAAATGCCATAAAATTCCGGGTGGGTATTTTACCCACGTGAAATTTTCCGGGTGGGTAGTACTACCCACCGTACCCACATTATCTGCCGGGCCTGTCATTTCTTATATTTGATCCCAAATTCGCAAAAATGCACGGTTTTAAGTGCCGTTTGACAGAGAAATGTTTCTCGATGTGAGGAATGGGGCTTATAGTGTCAATTTTTCGAAAAAACTAATTTTTTGGCTAAAATGGAAACGTTTCGGCTATGGTAAGGTTTTAGGTTAGGTTAGTCGAAACCTTTTTTATTTTAGTCAAAAAAATTAGTTTTTTCGAAAAATTGACACTAAGCCCCCTTCCTCACATCGAGAAACACTTTTCTGTCAAACGGCACTTATAACCGTGCATTTTTGCGAATTTGGGATCAAATCTACGAAATGCAAAACTTGTTCCATGAATCTTGTGGGGCCTCAGGTACTTAATTTTCTATCTGATGTTCATACAATTGTACAGTATCATCAGAAATTACGAGACCAACTCTTTTTTTCACTCGTTTTTGAAATGGCTCAATTTTTTCATCCTAAAAATGTAGCAAAAATTGTTTTGGATCTAAAAAAATTTATAATGTTCAAATTGATCGAATGTTTTTAGTTATTTGAAAGTGATCACTCTTAAGGGCATGTGTTACTTACCATATGAGCAAGTTTAAATAACCCAGGTTTTTTCTACAATTTTTACATTTTCAAAAAAAATTATAGTCAGCATCCTTCAAGAACGTGAACACGGATGGATGTTGACTATAATTTTTTTGAAAATGTAAAAATTGTCGAAAAAATCCTGGGTTATCTAAATTTGCTTATATTGTCAGTAACATATGCCCTTAAACCCGTGTAGAAATTTTGCTGTGGCCCCTGTCGGGCCCAGATCGGATGATTTCAGATCGGTGATGGAACGCTGAACCAGCCCGGGCCCAGATCTGGCTCGATCGTGCTAGGTCTGGGCCCGATCGGGACAGATCTGGGCCCGATCAGGTTCTGCGTTCCATCACCGATCTGGGCCAGGTTTGGGAATTTCTGCACGGGAAGTTTATATATTTCGTTGCAGACATACTTACTTGCTGATTGATGGAATACACTGCTTTACCATAAAATGGAACGAATCAAATGTTTTAAGTGCGAAAGTTATGTAGAGGGTTTTTCTGAGTATATTTGGCATTTGCAATACATTCACGGATTCACTATTAATAGAGGTGGTGGAGAATCTGGATTTGAATGTGCAGAAGGTCCTTGTAGAAGGCGTTTTTCAGTATTTAGCTCATTGCGCAATCATATTCAGAGAACGCATTTTGAAAATCAAGACAACGAAAATGCTGATGATGGTGTTGGGCTTGCAAATGAAAATATAGTTATCGCTGCAGAAGCTCAGAATCATGCACACAATGGTGGGCATAATGTCGACCCAGGTAGCAGAGCGTTAGAGTCCACATTCTCTGCATGTGATGCAGTCAAAGTATTTTAGTTTCAATAACTCAATAGTAATACAATCAGATGCTGAAGAAATACGGAGGAAATTTTAAGAACTCTATGATTGTAGAATGATCGCACAATCAAGAGGGTGCATCATATTGCGCAATAATTGTCCATTGTTCCGGACGTATCTTGAATCACTTCTGGCACCATTCCTCGCTAATACATGAGTTGCTTAAAATATATCAAAGATCGTGTTATAATCTAACAAGTTTATTTGCAGTTACGATTGTGCGTTTTATGCACAACCGGATGCTCTTCTAACTTAGTGTCGTGGATGCAGTGAATATTGATAAAACATTGCATTATTTGCTTTTCACGCGTTCAAATATGTATGATATGAACAATATCGCACCAACAAGGGAGCGCGTCACTTTGCCCTCACCTTTTTGAATGAAACTTACAGGATCGAAAGTTCCTTATAAATAAATAATAATGCTGGAGTGAGAGAACCCACTTTGCAGATTAAGCGGAGAAATTTAACTTTGAAAATTGAGATTTTACGCAGAACGAATAATATAAATAATATAAATAATAATAATTATTATTATTTTATATTATATTTTATGTTATTTAATAATATTTAATAATTTAATAGTTATTTATTTAATTTATTAAAATAATTATTTAATTAATTATTTCAAATAATTAATATTAATAAAAATTATACGAAAAGTATACCTATATTATTACCATTATTCGAAAACTATGACTCGGTTATAATGGTACTATGATGGTACTACCATCCACAATTCCTAATACTGAAAATACTAATCTGATGGTGCTATGATGCATTAATCTTAACATAGCCTTGACGATATTTCACGTTATACTCATAATGGCGGTATGATTCAGTAAAATTTTTTCGGTTCCGAACTCTGCATCTGATAGTACAATTTTGGATGCCTGTTTGACAAATCCTACATTAACAATGCAGAGAATGCAGAACTATACTATCATCCGGACGCAGCTTGTATGATTCATGGCACAATCAGACTAAATCCAATTTACTCAAAATTGTAGTATGGTGGCTTAATTTTGCTACCTGGGGATGAGCTCGTTCACGATCGTGGTGTTTTCGAAGACGATTTACAAGTTGAGAATTTTCAGCCTGAATTCGACTTACGGGCAACAGTTGTCAGAATGATTGGTAGACTTCAGTCCAAACCTTCAATGACAGGACGTAATTTGACGGACGTTATAGATGAATTTGAACAAGTACTATCTTGTACAATTGATTCTTTGAAGCACAAAGTGACTGTATTTTTACAAAATAAAAATACATATACTTGAAGAACAAGAGAGTCAAGAATTGCTTCAGTATTTTCAATCAGAAAATACTTTTGAAGGCTTAAAGACTTTAAAGGAACAGATAAATGCTCTCAAGACTTATTGTAATTATATAGATGGTATAGAAGTTCCTCTGGATGATAGAGTGGACTATTTTCTAAATACTGAATCCGCAACGACCACGCCTACATTGGTAAAAGAGAGTTATCAATATGTTCCCATTATTCAAGTTTTAACTTTAATCATGTCTAACCCTGAAGTTCGAGATGCTATTTTGTCAGAAAGACCCTCAGAAGAAGGTTTTCTATCTTCCTTCATGGATGGCGATTATTTTAAGCAGCACGAATTTTTTCGTCAGTTTAATCACGCTTTGAGAATACTACTCTACTATGACGATCTTGAGGTTGTTAATCCCCTTGGATCACACACGGGCACCCATAAGCTTGGAGTATTTTATTTTATAATCGACAATTTGCCCCTACACATGAGGTCAAAAATCGGTAATATTCACGTTTTATGTATCTGTTATACTGAGGACGTGAAGAGATACGGATTTCGACGAATCTTGAGGGAATTTATCAGCGATCTTAAAAAGTTAGAATCTGATGAAGGCGTAACAATTAAAATAAATGATGAGGACTTTGTGCTTCGTGCTAGTCTCGCAGGATTTTGTGGAGATACACTTGCAGTACATGAAGTATTTGGACTTCTTGGGCCATCGGCAAATAAGTTTTGTAGGATGTGTCTCATTTCTCGAGAGCAGTTACTCTCTGGAGATCTAAGAGGACGAGAAGAAAGAACCGAAGAAATGTTTAATGATCACATTGACCAAATTAAAAATGCCGGAACTGAAATTGCGATTCGAAATATTAAAACTGCAACTGGCGTTTCTCGTGATTGTATTTTAAATTCCTCGAGGTATTTTCACATTTCGCATAATAAAATTTTTGATATTATGCACGATTTCCAATGTGGAATAATACCTATGGTTGTTAAATTGGTGTTAAATCACTATGTATATGAGGCACATTTATTTAATCTTCCATACTTAAATAGCCGAATCGCATCATTTCAATATGGCTTCACAGAGAAAAAAAACAAACCTTCACCAAACTTCACAGATGCTAATACTCGGAACATCAATGATCATAGCTTTAGTCAAAAAGCCATGCAGACATGGTGTTTGGTCAGAGTTTTCCCGTTTTTGTTAACTGAGAAAGTGCCTAAGGGGGATAACCATATGCAATTAATTCTTTTGTTACTTCGTATTATGGAAATAGTATTCGCTCCAAAATTAAGGAGAAGCATCCTCCCATATTTGCGCTATTTAATCAATGACTTTTTTGAGGCATTTAAAAAACTACCCTGATGTAAACTTTATAAACAAGTTCCATCATCTTGTACACTACCCAGACTGTATCAAGCGGATGGGGCCTCTAACTCTTTTTTGGTGCATGAGATTTGAAGCGAAGCATGGCCAAATAAAGGAACGAGGTCAAGTTGTACACAATTTCAAAAATTGTCCAAAAACCCTTCTTCGTGTTTGCCAATGTACGCAGAGTGCACAATGGGGAGGAAAAGATTTAAAAATATATTCAGTCATTAGTCAAGGGGGTAAAAATGTACAAGTGGAAGATACATTGAGTAGACAAGCTTTACTTGATTTTGGCTACGTGGACACAGACTTCGTATTTCGTACTAGGTCGGTTTAAGTAAATGGGTCAGAATACAGAAATGAGCTTCTTGTTTGCCTAGATGCTGAAGGGCCAGAAGACGTAAATCTCCCACAGTTTGGAGTAATTAAGGAAATACTGATTTTGGAACAAAAAAAAGTTTATATTCAATGTTCCCTCTGTGAAACATTACACTTTGACCCTGATTTAAATGCGTACTCAATTCGACTTGGAGTTACAAATGGTCCTATGTCTTTTCTTTTAACATCAAATTTATCTTACTTTAAATCTTTATCGATATGGACAGTATCAACATCGGATGAACTATTCGTCAGCTTGCGTCACATAATTCTATAAGTATATATATAGATCCAGTATTATATTTACAGCACAAGGAATAGACGGAGAAAGTCTTCTAGAACTTACAGAACAGGATATGTTGCAAGTCTTACAAATCCGATTAGGACCAGTAAAGAAATTATTGAAATTCATTAAAGAAAATAATCAAAATATTGAGCTAGTAGCAGACTCCAAAATAGGACAACATGTGCAGGTGAGTGTGCGTTTCTATAAAACATTCATAAACGAAAGAAAATTGGAAAAAGTGTACATTTTGAATGTTTTGAATATTTACAGGAATATTATATTGATATGGACAATAATCAGGAAATGCAACCACTTCAATGTGTCCAATCAAGTGCATCGTCATCAAATCAAAAAATTAATGATTGTGATCCTTATTCAGAAGAACCAAAGTCACACAACATTATTGATTCATATTCAGTAAGTTTTTCTTACCAAAATTTTTTGTATATTACACGATTATTTACAATTTAAACTTCCTTCTTTTCTTGCATTTCAGTCATATTCAACATTAGTTGAAGCATTACAAAATCACCCTCAAGGAAACGATTTGATAGATATATTAAAAAGTGGAGAATGCGGAGAGGATGAAAGAAAATTGTTTATTCGAATCCTGGTAGCTGATTTAATAAAAGTTCAAAACAATAATTAGTAAGAATTTTGATTAATTTTACCGTTTTTTAAATTATTTTTTGACAGTAATTTTTTAAATTACTATTCTTAATTTTAGCTATCCCACAAAGGAAGTTAAATGGGCTTTGGCGAAAGCAATAGTTCGCGAATTTCCTTGTTTTAGAGATGATTCTACGTATGCCGGATGTGTAAGTTCTTTTAATAAGTTTCTACAAATAGACTTTTTATTAACAGACATTTAAGTTTCAAAGAAGATTGCAAAATTAAATTATTCTCAACTATATAATGGGTTTTACTTCTAGGAACACTTTTTTGACATAAAAACCAGCAAGGGCTTCATTGAGCATAGACTTTGGAATGCCAGAAAATCTCTGCCACCCGATCAAAAAAGATACTGCACTCCGAAAGTTAAGGCAGCTTTGCAGAAAGGAAATAAACATCAGGTTGTCGAAAACAATAACAAGAATTTAAGTGATGAAGATTTGGAAGAGAGAGTACGTAAAATTAATTTAATCTGTCATATAGAAAAAAAAATATGTATTAGGCGTTTTCAAAAATCAATATTAACTTCCATAATTTATTTACTTTTCAGATTAGTTGGATGCAATTAACCATGCCGCGACCTGATAAAAAAACTGACATCGAGTCGTGCCTCAATGAAACATTTGGAAATAGACGCACTTGGATACTTAATGATAGCCCTTCAATTAATGAAATTGGAGAGAAATATCCGAGATTGTTTGATTTCAACGGAGTGATGGTAATATTTGTAATATGCAACATTCTTCATGTGTCAACTATATTTTTGAAAAGGGAAAAATCAAATCATCTAAAAAATGTACGTTCTATATTATTTATAATAATTAATTTTTTATTTCAGATTGACAAGGAATATGATAAAATTTTTTGCGAAGACTTGATGATTAGTAACAGCCGAAATTTTTTAAGTAAATTTCCAGTATGATATACTTCAAGGATTTTATATTACGCTAAGGATAGAAAGAAAGATCTGTATCAGAAAGCATCCATGATAAAAGATGGTAAGCTTCTTTTTTAGCCATTTTTGAATTTTTTTTATAATTACGAGTTATCACTCTAATCTAATATTATTTTTCTACACAATTTTGCATATTTCTTACAGAAAATTTGAGAGCACTGGCACTTCTACCCTCTTTATTACCTGCTCCAAACTTTATTCACTCCAGCAAACGCAAAACTTGCTCTGAATCGACTCAAGCAAAAAAGAAATTGAAAACTACAAAGAAGGGAAAAAGATTGCTGTCATCAAATGACGATACAGATGTTGATGCTTCTTCCTTACCAGAAAGCAACTTTGTTTTTCCTAACTCTCACTTAATTAGGATCATAAAGGTGAGCAGTTTTTTTTCTTTCAAAATCTCTATTTTGTCTTCATTTTTATTATATAATAGAAACTTCTATGTATGCTTTTTATGAAACATTGGTAAAGTTAATTATGAGTTCAACTTCGATTTGCACCGATTCTATATTTTGATTTGTGTATAACCAATTTATAAATATATAATTGTATTTTTAATCTAAATTTTTGACTAATTAAAATTAATAAAAGAGATTTATGTTTTAGGAGGGACAGAATGTTCAACAAATGGTTGAAGAAGCTCGTGTTGAATCGAAAAGCTGTTTGCAACCGTACATGCTTTATGTATCGGGTCAAAAAGTCGATAAATATTTCATCGTAGGAGACGGCCGACTGATAGAGGTAGAAGAAAACGCAAGTCCGTTAGTTGCTTTCGATTTGCTTTTCAAACTCCATTACGTTACTAACGTAAAGTTTGCAGATTCTTTGCCATTCTTCTATAATTTTATAGAAACCTTCTTCTATAAAACAAATGAAACCACCATGAGTTCCGTGAAATCATTGCACACTTCGTTGAAAAACTTAAAAATCTCCGAGTCTTAACAGATTAAATTATTTTTAACAAGAGTTGTTACACATATAAAAAGCTTAAAAAGCTATATATAAATATTTAAGATTTACATATGCACTGCATATCTGATTATAAGTTTTGTTCTGTTCCATTTTTATTTAAATTAAATAAACTGTAACATTTTTATTTCTAATAAATTGTTTCATTTCATAATAAAATATTTCAATTGGAACTCGAACAAGAGTCCAATTAAAATACGTAATTAAAATCCTCAAAAATGTTTTAATTTATACTTTTAAAAGCAATAAATTTCACGGATGCAATCAGTAATCCGTGCAACTGATTCGTTCAGTCATTTTCACTAATTCAATCAGTAACGGAATTTTCACTGGATGAATCAGTGAAAAGTAGTTACATGAGTAACTAATTATCAGTACATTTTCACTGATTCTCAGTGACTAACTTCTCACGATTTCAATCAGTGAAATTTGACCGAGAATCAGTGAAATTCCACTGATTCAGTTTTAGAGAGTGTCGAGTTTTGTGCCTACGAACTACGATTTGCGGACAGCACTGGTTTTTCGTTATCACTTGAAGAAAACTGCTGCCGAATCGCATCGAATGCTTCTCGAAGCTTACGGTGAACATAATTTTGGCAAAACACAGTGTTTCGAGTGGTTTAAAAAATTCAAAAGTGGTAATTTTGATGTGAGAAACGAAAATCGTGGAAAATCACCGAAAAAGTTCGAAGACAATGAATTGCAAGCCTTACTGAATGAAGACGATGCTCAAACTCAATAAGAAGTCGCGGATCAACTGAATATGTCGTAGAAAGCCGCCTCCATTCGTTTGAAAGCAATGGAAAAGATTCAGAAAGTCGGAAAATGGGTTCCACATGAATTGAACGAAAGGCAGCAAGAAAATCGGAAAATCACCTGCAAAATTCTGCTCGACAGATTCAAACGAAAGTCATTTCACCATCAAATCGTGACAGGTGATGAAAAATGGATCTATTTTTTGAGGATCCTAAGCTTCGTAAATCATGGATGAATCAAGGCGAACCATCGACATCCAGTGCAAGACTCAATCGCTTTGGAAAGAAGACAATGCTGGGCGTTTGGTGGGATCAGAAGGGTGTTATATATTATGAGCCCATCACATACAGCGAAACAGGTCAGGGAAACGATCGAGGCGTTCAATTGAGAAATACTGGCGCATGCCGCTTATTCTCCAGACTTGGCTCCGTCGGATTACCATCTGTTCGCATCACTTTGCCACGCTCTCGCTGAACAACGCTTCACTTCGTACGAAAATGTACGAGAGTTCCTGGATAAACTGGTTTACTTTAAAAGACGAACAGTCTTATTGGCGTGGCATTCATCACCTTCAGGAGAGTTGGGAAAAAAGTGTAAATAGCAATGGAGATTACTTCGAATAAAATATTTTTGATCATTTTCATGCAATAGACATGTAATTTTTGCATCAAAATTCCAGTTTCTTACTTCTAGACCTGGTATATGAGGCGACTTCGTCTACTATATATTTATTTTTGAGGTGACAACGTACAGTCTATACCTGTATATATACACACAAATATACAAATTATTGTATGCAAATTAGAAAAATTATTTTAATAAAACCATTTTCAATGAGAAAAAACTGAAATTAAGCTGCGCTCGGCTGCGAGCTCTTATTGAGGTTTTTGCGCCCAATTCTCGAGGCAGCGTGAGTAGGGTTTGTAGTGGGGGAAGCGTCTGAGCTCATCAAGGCCATTGGAGCTCTTATGGAGGGAGCTCTTAGGGAGGTTGTACTGTACCTCTAATAAAACAATTAAATTTTCAGGTAAAGTCAGGTCAATTGATGTCCTAAAGACGTCTCACGTCAAAAATACGTCTTTTGTACATCAATTGGACTGATATAGACATCCTAAGGATGTCTTTATTACGTGCTCAGGCTGTCAATGTTTTTTTTCCTTCTGGGTTACCTACACTTTGCAAATAGCAAAATAATGAAAAATGAATGAAAAAATTATTCCTATTTTTATATAAAAAATATGCAACTATTTTAAATAAATCGCATTTACAGAAAATGGACATCTTAAAATATCTCATAAAAATTTGAGAGTGGACCGTTGGATACTTTTTAATACACAGGTAATTGTTTACAGTCAGGTCATTTTCAAGCGCGAACAGATTGAAATCCGAGTTGAAATCTGTAAAATTTACAGACTTCTTCTGTTAAATTTACAAATTTTCAATACTTGAAAGGGTGGATGACACATAATTTAGGGATTATTTTGAATAACACTGATGATCCTTAATTGAATTTAATATCAAAACAAGATATTTGCAGCAACAAAGTCCAAAATCTTAAACTATATATGTCGTATGGCGAAGCATTCTAGGGGTAGATATTCTGAAATATGATATTCTAGAGGGAAAGTTTTTCTACAACTCACACTTATATTGTAATACAGAATCAATTAGAAAAATTTTGTGTAAAAACAAGAAAGAAAATACAATGATACCTCTTAAAACAGCAAAAGAGTCAAAAATATAGAAGGGGTGATTTCAACCCCTAAATATGAACGTTTGCCCAAAAAATTATTTTTTTTTTGTAGTCTGGGATTCTATTTTGACCTGCACAGTTACAAAAAATTCGGCGTCGGACACCAACCTAACCCCCCTTGTAAGTGCATTTCATCGGGTACAAAACCTGAAATCATTTTGAACTTTTTCAACGTATTTAATGCTGAAGTGTGATGCACTCCATAAGTATTCTCATCATCCACCTCCTCCTCAATGTTAACAGTTTCCTGCACTTCTTCAGAAGAACTGCGATCGTCTGGAATGGGAGAATCTACATCAGACTTCAGTAGTTCTGGATCGACGAGATCTGCCGAAGATGAATCAATTACATTTTCTAAATTTACAATTAGGTTCAGGCATCTAAAAAATTTTCTTCTGTTCTTACCTCGGGAATACTTTGTGTAATTGGATATTTCACGCAACCTCCAGTATTTTGAAAATTGGATACCCATTCTCCTTCTCGTTCACACCAACTACACCCATAGAAACCATTATACTGTATGATACCTTGCATTGGAGCGCGTGCTACTGAGTCAACACAACAGCAGAATGCATATGCTTTCACTATACATGTTTCACCAAGTATAGTTCATGGGATTCCTGACTCAGACAATTGGTTCATTTCTTCTGTAAAGCCCTTTAAAAGAACACTCATATCTGGTTTTTTTTTCCCAAACCATAAAGTACAAATTATGGGCTCAGAATTTCTTACATTAATAGGCAATTCATTAACGATTACCTGGACTGGGTAAGCGGAAAAAGTTTGGCTCTCGAATGTTGCAACACCGTCGCAGTTGAACACAAATGTTGCATATATGCCTTTCTGTCTTCAGGACTTAGGCTGTTTACGAAGTCTCTATAAGCTTTTCCGTCGTAAATATCTTTGTGTATCCCAGATTCATGAGTTTTTTCGTGCATGATGGAATTGTAATACGTATCATTACTTTCTAACAGCGATTTGATCTCATTTCTCACGTTGAATGTAACATAAAATGTTTTAAAAATTATATTACGAAGTACAATTTGCAAGTTACAATTCAGACATTGCTTTTCACAATCAGAACGCACAAAGATGCCTACACTTCAGTTTCACGGAAATCATCCTCATTATTATGAAGTACATCGTGTTCTAACTCTGCATCTATCGGATATTCATTTCCCTCATCATCTGTATAATCCTGGCCATCGTCATCGTGCTGGTCGTCACCATTATCGTCAGAATAAGATTCAGACCCTGCCACTATTGTAAACATCCATTGCATCGTCATCCGTATTCTGTACCTAAGAATCGAGAAATTTCACTCAGATATCAATGATAAGGCACCGTATGTAATAATTCGCCCGACGCTGGAACAGCCGTATAATAATCGTAAATATTCAATTAGTTTTCGTAACTGTAGTAGGAAATAATTGAGCGGCCGAGGAGTGGATTTATTTCCTACATTTAAGGAAGTAAATTACCAAAAAAATGTAAAACTACTACATTTCAAGTAATTTTTTACATTTCCAGTTGTTCATTACTTTGAAAGAAGTAATTTTACTGGGTTTTGTACAATTTAAAAAACGCAGTGGAGATTAACAAGAAATTTTTTTAAAGTACACGGAATACTACGAAAATTTTTTTTTGGTTTTAAATCAGCCGAAAGAACGCTGAAAACGTCCCACATTAATCATGTAGGGGAGAGCAGGGCACAGAGGACCGGCGGGGCACAGGGGTTCGCTTCAATAAAATTGTATTTTGTGGTGTCCTTTCTTCGTAATGGCCGTAATTACATTGTTTAGTGACTATTTCAGTTTGTGTCAAGTCGAGACGCATTTTGAATCAACGCTTTTGGAAAAAAATAAAAAAAACGAAAATTCAAGGTTAGCTTATAAAAAACTTTCATACGTGTAGCCTTCTCATTTTGTTTATAAGTGCTTTAATTGTTGAAATGTTTATTAAATGTATGTTAGTGTTCACTTAGCTTACTTTTTGTCGAAGTTTCGTTACCAAAATGTTCGATGTATTAAAAGTAGGTTAGGATTGTTCATGAATTGATTGCGGGGGCACAGAGGACCAGGTAGTAGTGGGGTACACAGGACCTACGCGACGTGTCACTGCGCTGACGTGGCTCGCTGTCAAATTGTGACTATGAATTTTATATCCTCACTGTTAATGAAATATTTTTATTTATTTAAATATTTTTTATTTTAGATGATGCGGAACTATAAAAAACAAACCGAACCTAGCTGGAACATTGATAGCATGCAGATGGCAATTTCGTCCAACTGCCATTATTATTATTATTATTTATCTGCCATTATTATTATTTTTAATAATAAAATACGTTTTCTTGCAAAAATTTATATTTTATATATGAATTACATACGCGGAGCACAGAGGATCGGCAAAGTCCTCTGTGCCCCGCGGGCTGGGGCACAGAGGTCCAAAATTTTTTTCTAAATTTGTCATTATATACTCGAATTAAAAATAATAATGTATACAAGCAAAGCGTTTATCGAAAGTAGATAGTTTTTGCAATATGTACAGCAAATTTCAATTAAAAGTACATGTTATTTATAATTCTATCGCCGAAAGAACGTTAAGCGGTCCTCTGTGCCCTGCTCTCCCCTATCATTGCAGACTGTAGTCTGCATTAGGTGAGCGGTCTCCTCCACCTGTGTCTACAGAAGCAATATTTACAAAAAAATGTTGCCGCCATATTGAATTCGCTGTCAGTTGTCACTGACTTTATCGAATTATTTATTAATGGAACTTTATTTCAACGAGAGGACACTTGAATTTAATTTATTTTAATTTATTTTAATAATTTAATTTTTTTTTTTACATTTTACTCACTCATTTATCGAACTCATTTATCATTATCAAGTGTACACACCTTGAAAATGAAAGTTGTCCGATCGGGCTAAAAATTGACCCAATTGTAGTCCTATTAGATAGTAATTCTTACACCAAAAATTAATTCATTATTTATTTATTTATATTATTTATTTATTTATTTATAATTAATTATTTATTTATTTATTTATCAAAATAGTTTTAAAAGAAAGTTGAGTTTCTTTTCTATAAGACCCCCAATTTTCAGAGTGGCAAATTAATTCGTCTTTGAGTAATAGGACGATACGTAAACAAGATTCCATGATAAGGTGGGTGGCGCGCGATCTTCCCTTGTGCGCTCACGCCGAAGATCTGTGCGCAACGCTTTAGTGCCAGTTTTTTCAGTTAAGTAATATTATATGCTAATATTATGTGTCTTTCTGTTCGATTTTTTGGCGAACATTCTATGAATGTTCCTCTGCCAGATTCCTTAGAGGAAAATGGACCCTTGATGCCGTATATTCTTGTTGCCGACGAAGCATTCACGTTAACCACATATCTAATGCGACCATACCCTCGTGCAGGTGAACTAAGCAGAAATGGTAAAATTTTCAATTATCGCCTGAGCAGAGACAGAAGAGTGGTGGAAAATTCATTTGGCATTTTAGGAGCAAGGTGGCGGCTATTTCGCAGTCCACTAACTACATCCGTTAAAACCACTAAAAAAATTTTTCAAGCTACAACGTGCCTACACAACTGGATTATTTCAGAAAACTTAAAAAATACTACCAACGAACAGCACGATGTATCTTATTCAAATTTATCACCTTCTGAGATATCACTAGCAGTTTGTGGTAAGTATGAATTTATATTTATTCCAAGCAGAAGAGGAAACCTGCTTAAAATACAGAAATTTATTTAAATTCATTTCCACATAACAAAAAAATATTTGCAATTATTAATACTAACATATGAAGCACTTAAAGCTGAATTGGTTGTTTTTTTGTAAATATTATTATTTACTCAAAGTAAAAGACAATATTTAAAAGTGAATAATTATTATATTAATTTTAGAGTAAAAAATTATTCTGTTTGTATAATATAAGAGTGGGCAAATTTGAATCATTTTAAATTGAAATGAAATGTGAGTAAAAATTATAACGTAAAAGTTTACTTCATTTACACTTGAAATTAATATTCCTGGAAAATTTTAAGTTTTCTAATAAATAATAATGAATACAAAATAATGATTCATTATTTTGGCCTTTATTTTCTTTAAACAAAATGGTTTTAACCCTTCGAGGACACAACTATTTTTTCGATTATCGAGGACACGCGGGCGTAATTTGACCCGCTGTTCACTTTTTCATCGCCTATAGTTTAACAACTACTGGACCTTTTTATTCAAGAAAATTTATAGATATACTTTCAAGTATGTAGAAGTAATGTATAACAATTATAAGTTTCTTTGAAGTCTTGAACATATTTATAAGAATATTCGCGAAAAAAAGTATTTTTTTTTTCAGAAAATAAAGTTTTATGAAAAAAAATCAAAATTTGTTTTTTCAAAATATGTTTAGCTAAAAATTTATGTTAGTACTTTCAAAGTATGCTTAAATTTTAACTGATTGAAAATGACCCCGTGTGTTCTCGAAGGGTTAATGCATCTGAATACCATTTGCAAATATAAATTGCATGTCAGCAGTATAGATATTAAGATTGAATATTATAAAACTCATTATTGCATTTTGTACATTTCTTTTTGTTGCAGGACTACAAAGTTTTAACAGAATAAATGAAACGAATGCATATGTGGATATAGGCGAAAATCCCATTCGTATAAGAAATGAATTCACACGTTACTTCGAGGGTACAGGAGATGTATCGTGGCAATAGGAGAGAGTTATGATGAACGAGTTCTGTTTCTAATCTTTTGTTTTATTTTGTATCTTTCATACAGTTTTTTAATAAATTATTTAACATATTTTAACATTTTTATACGAATGTCTATCTCTTTATAAATTCTGTATTTCATACAGACTAGATAATTAATACTTTTTCACAAATACTTTAATAAATAAAAGATAAAAAGTATTTTATTTTATTATTTTATTTTTATTATATAATGAACTGCTATGAAGCTTTAAAGAGCTTTGAAAAACATATTTATTTCGTAAGTTTAAGTATTACGAATACTTAACACGTTTATATAACGTTTAATTAAATTAAAAGAATTTTTAACTTTGAAATGTAATAAAATGAATTATTAGAATACTTTGGTGCGTAAATCGCGTTCCACTTAACGGAATACTGAAAGCGTTTATTAAACCTACAAAACTTTGGCGCAGCAATCACGTTTCATCGCACTGTGATCATTCATATTCTTGATTGTTGTATTCTTCTTCCAGAATCTCCACAAAACGCGTATGCACTCGAAGTTGTCGCCAATGGTTTAATTGTTTAAACGTTGGCCCTAAACTAAGAAGGAATATATCAGCTGGATCACCTCCTCTATGGGACGCGTGAACACATCTTCTGCTTACGGCTGGGAATTAAATTTCCCTACCCAAGCAGAATTTATGTTCGGACCTGGCCGCGTTAAGGATGCCTAAAACTCCCGCGGGTAATGACGACCTGGACACCGAAGCAATAAGACCCACATAGGGATCTAGTTCTTGGTTAGTAAGGTGGATAGCACCAGTGGTAGTTTGACTAAGCAGCGATAGTCGAGTGGCTCTCGATGTCCCAGACTGCCCCCAATCTAAGGTGTTAACAACCGTGCTGAGGGATGAATGATACGGGGATATAGTATTCGTGAACGGTGTCCTGAGATACCAGGCGACCTCCCAGTGTAAAAATGCCTTACCACTGCAAGCGGGACAATGTAGTGGCGGACCTTTAGTTCCCTAGCTTCTCGTGGGATCCAAATGGAATTGGATAAAAACAAAAACTAAAAAGGGGAGTCTTCAATGACCCCCTCAAGCGTGGCATCCTCACATGAGAGGATGGATACTATGGAAGGAACACAAATGCATACTTCAAATGAAGCTGACAGGGGGGTTGTTCGGGGCGGATCTTCCGGCGAGGCGGGAAGCAAAGACTTAAATGAACTTGCAAGCGATGCTAATGCTAGTCGTCCAAACTCAACAAGTAAATCCTGGAAGAAAGTGAAGTACTCAGATATTTTTTTTTTTTTTTAAATTTACATAGGTTTCAACCCGGAGAGGTCGAAGTCATCCGGCGATAAAGATACTCAGTTAAAGGACTTAAATGGTACTTTGACTGAGGACTGTCGTGGGTGGCTTGGGTTTCATCGGGGTTTTGTAATATGAAGGTACAGTACAATAGGTTTTTAACTTCAATGCTATGGGACTTAAATAAACCAGCTTTCCCTTAATAATAATAATAATAATAATAATAATAATAATAATAATAATCAGCTGGATCACTTTTTGGAATTTTATGGCTTCTAATTTTATCCATAATCAAAGTTTGTAGATTTTCATTATCTGAAAAGTAAAAATAGAATGTTGTACTGTTTTTATATTTAAAATAATTTACTTCCGAAAAAATGATAAAACTGATTATAATACATTACACCACATTCAAGATACATTAAAATTAACTTATTAACTTTGGTGTTTTCAGTTAAAACTTACATATGGAAAAATTTATCATTTGTGATGCTAAAATATGAACAAGAAGATTTTAAATTGGAAGGTGCAATAATATTTGTCGATTTTGTGAAATTATAGACAAAATACTTTCTTATCTTTTATGGACGCCGTAAATTATGCAAAAAGATTTGATAAAAGTGTTTTCTCAATAATAGAACGTACTGGATTCTAATGGTGTTACTTTTCTTTTCTTATTGCGTTTGTTGCCGTGTTAACGTGGAAGAACGTTCCTACAAAAAAGAGACGTTATACCCTAGCGAAAGCTTCTGATAGAAATGCATTCCGAATCAATCCGAATCATTCCGGAATTTGTGTCCGAACCAAACAGTTTCATTCCGATCTAATCCGAAGGAAGTTTTCAATCCGAATTAATCCGAAACCCATTCAAAATCTATCCGAACATTTAATCCGACTGAATCCGAATCAATCTGTCAATCCGAATGAGTCAGAATTAATCCGAACTTTCAATCCGAATGAATCCGATCAATCCGAACGAATCCGAACTTTCAATCCAAATGAATCCGATTTAATCCGGTGTATCCGAACCAATCCGAACCAATCCGAATGAATCCGAAAAATTCGGATTCATTCGGATTAGTTCGGATAGACCGGATTAAATCGGATTCATTCGGATTAAAAGTTCGGATTAAGTCGGATTAATTCGGATTGACCGGATTGATTCGGATTCAGTCGTATTAAATCTTCGGATAGGTTTTGAATGGGCTTCGGATTAATTCGGATTGAAAACTTCCTTCGGATTAGATCGGAATGAAACTGTTTGGTTCGGACACAAATTCCGGAATGATTCGGAAGCTTTCGGATTGGTTTGGAATGAATTTCAATCCGAACCTTCCGCCAGGGTAATACAATATAAATATTTGGTATTACTATACATTTTAATACTAACTCATCCAATTTCGTGAAGATCCTTCTCCGGGGTCCGGGGTCTCAATATTTCTTGGTGCAGAATAATTCTATTATATATAAACGAGAAGTATTATATTAGAGCATAAT
Source organism: Synergus itoensis (assembly GCA_904066005.1). Lineage (NCBI taxonomy): Eukaryota > Metazoa > Arthropoda > Insecta > Hymenoptera > Cynipidae > Synergus > Synergus itoensis. The sequence goes on along the minus strand of CAJFCP010024621.1, from coordinate 4,627 downwards.
AAGTATTTCGTATTAATTTAAGATTTTTTGGTAATACTAACTGCTGAGAATCGTATGAACTTCCTTCTCCGGGATCACAGTCGATTTCCTCATCGGTTTTCACATTTGCCTCAGTGGATGTTGATCTGTAATAAAGGAAAACAATAGTTTATATGAAAGATTGATACAATATGAAATATGAATGTTATTAGAATATCTTATTTTTAACTATTTAACTGTCCCTTTTGCAATGACGTCAGGTGTAAAATCACTCAATAAGAAAGTCATAAAATCTACTTACTGCTGATTTGATGGACTTCTTCTTCCAACTATATCATCACAATTATGTGAATTTCTTTCCCTTAAAGGTGGACTTTGAGACGGGTGTTATTTAACTTACTTAGACAATACCACTACACCCTCATATGGCGCGACCTGCGTCAGTGGCTGCCGGAGCTCCAAAAGAAATATATATAAAATTGATTAAATTGTCGGGCGCCAGCTAACCGTCAAAATCCTGATTAGCGAGGATAAACTAATAAACTACAAAGTTACAAGAAACACTATATGACAAGGCATACTACTGCAGCGAGCAAAAGAAAACAAGGAGTAGGTCTTGGGTTGACCCATAAACAAATAACGAAATAAGACTAAGTAAGTTCCAAACATTTATTACATTAGACACAGATAAGGGAATGTTCATAAACCACGTGGCCCATTTAGTACCTACGGGGGGGTGACCAAAAGCTACCTAAACCCTATTAAAAAAATCCTCGAGGAAATCCTTGTGTTATTTTCGGACGAGGAAAACACGAGGAAATCCGCGAGGATTTTCGAATTCCTCGAGGAAATCCGCGAGGATTTTCAAATTCCTCGAGGAAATCCTCCAGTCAGAGAATTAATCCTCGCAGAATTCCTCGAGGAATTTAAAAATCCTAGCGGATTTCCTCGTGTTTTCCTCGTCCGAAAATAACACGAGGATTTCCTCGAGGATTTTTTCAATAGGGAAAGGCTACATTGGGGGAGGGGGCTACTGAGTGCAGGCCACGTAGCTCTTACACCCCTTATGACTTTTAAAATTAAAGCGACGTAATTTTTATTATTCAGTTTCAAATTCAAAATAACGCGCCAAAATATACAGATCAAATATTTATTTGATATGTATAATGATAGACATTATATTTAATTTGATACGTGAAATATAGAAATTATTTATTTGTATTAAATTATTTATTGATAATCATACCTAGTAAATCTAAAAGCACTCAAAAAACCAAGTGCCAATTGGAGGGTGGGGGGGTCAATTTAGGACAAAAGCTACGGTAGACTTCATGAACCTAGGGGGGTATAAAATACATTCAAAATGGAGCTACGTGGTTTATGAACGTTCCCTAATTTGGTACTTACAACTTTCTTTATGTCGACTATGTTTCGTCAACAACAATATACTTCGACGACTCGCAATACAATCCAAATATCAGTTTAGTCCAAAATATTAATTGACGCTGTCAACGTTACTTTGGTTTCACTACAATGTTCGGCTTAACCCGGCTCTGGTCGCCTTTTTTACAAAAACTTCCTATTTCGACGAGGAACGACACAAGAGTGAGCTCTCCACTGCGTCACTCATTCGCGCAGACACCTGACGATATTCATCAACGCTCGTGACAGAGCCGAAGTCGACCGAGATCTCGTGTTGATGGTCAACCAGAGATCTGTCGAACCAACACTCATTCAAACTTCGTATAGACAACCAATGTAATTATTTCCGCCTTGACGTCTACGGGAACTTCGGTAATTTAAGAACTTACGGGAGAAAATATCCTTCCCGTCACAACTTCTTGTTTTAAATGACGACCTACAGTAATGAAAGATAAAAGACTTAATGAAAAACTAAATTGAAAAACAGAATGGCGTGTTAGAAAGAAAATTAGTTGACTGTATAAGGAAACAATTGTAAACGATCATTAAAATTTTCAAATTTGAATCTTATAAAAGAAAGAATGTATAATTTTATATAGATAATAATTATTAGAGCCAAACTTGAAATATCGTCAGAGGGATAATCTATATTATTATCTCAGAAAAATGCAATTTTTAGACATACCTATAACTGCTGTCAGTGAACCCCTTTCGGTTCGAAATACCGAAATTTTGTGGGATCCTCTGCCCGAGTATACTGATTGCGCAGATTTTTCAATTCCTTTTTGACTGCATCTACTGTGCGCCCTATACAAAAAAATTTTCATTTTTATTCACAAGGTAAAAAAATTTACTTCACAAAATGATAGTAATTTACAATGAAAATAAACTGGAAAAGCACTGAAAACAGCCTCCCACATCTTTAGTTTCTCCAAACTTGATGAATTGGACCTCTCCTTATTAATATATAAAGCAGGATGTTTTTTTCATTTCATTCAATAATCTCACCTCTTCAGCAAATTTTTTGTTTTTCTTGGTATGATTAGCTGTTGGAGAATTGAAATAATATGAAGTAATGCAAAGAATACATTTCTGTAGATGATGCAAAAAAAACACATTTTAGTAGGTACTTTTATTGTAATCACTCATGCTTACTATTCCCTCTTTGCTTATTAGGATTCCGTGAATGCCTTCATTATAATTTGCAAAGCACGAATGTGAAAATAAGGTCAACATCTGCGAATGAAGAATGACCCATCCACAATTCGAGCACTTTCTGTATGATGGCTAAACATAAAATATTTATATTCTAATATACATTAATATAATATACATCTTATATACATAAGAAATCTCTATTCGATTAATTCTCGTTTTCTATTTAATTTAAAAACGTAACAAAATAAAAAAGTACATATAACATAAATAACCTAAAAAAAATTTTCGTTTAATAACAATATTAATGTACGTTTTACAAGAATGTTTGTTTGCACATACCTGAATATTTTCATTGTCTGAATCCATTTTTAAGCAAATTTTACAAACAATTTCAAATTGTCCAGAACGTTTGTAATTAAAAAATAAATATTATCTCTTGGGGATCGTTGTGTGGTTGTTGTCAACATGTATGTTTTGAGTTTACGACAAACGGATGAAACAGAACACTGCGGAACCCGGATCGCCGCCATTACTTCCAAAGTTGCAAACGCGGCTTAAACTTTACAAGATACTAGGCGATGCTAGTGACAAAACGTTTTCCGCTTTCATCCACTGCTTTCATCTGCCATGGGACTGCACCTTAAGTCAGTGACAGTTGACAGTGGTTTACCAAAAAATATCCATATCCCCCAAAAAGATATTTCCAATGTAAAAATTTGGTGGTGAGGGCTGTCATTAGAAAATGTACCAAAAAAAAAAAAACAAATCTTTCGCATACGCTCAGTAAGGGCTAGTATACTTCATTGGAGTTATTTATGTGATAAGGTTACACATGAAAATTTTTATTAGAGGTTTCTCATATTGAAATTACAATAGAATTATACGTAACATTCCATTTTTAGTTAATCTGGACTCGAGCATTTCCAGTCACTCACCTGTCCGCTTTTATGATTTGCATAATAATAGTAACGTATTGTAATCGCAACGAAAAAATAAAAAAATAGTTTTATTACGTACTTGCAAGACATAAGTGCAAAAATCGAAGTTTGAAAATAATAGTTTGTTAGAAAAAGCGGGCAGGTGAGTGACTGGAAATGCTCGAGTCCAGATTAACTAAAAATGGTATGTTACGTATGATTCTGTTGTAATTTCAATATGAGAAACCTGTAATAAACGTTTTCATGCGTAACCTTATCACATAAATAACTCCAATGGAGTATAGCCCTTACTGAGAGTATGCGAAAGATTTGGTTTTCTTTTGGTACGTTTTCCAATGAGAGCCCTCACCTCCAAATGTTTACATTGGAAATGTTTTTTTTTTGTCTATTATACAATAAATTAAAACTTATGCTTAAATCAATTTTGATTCCCAAAATGATTCTTGTTCTTTGCAAATACTCTTCCTGTCACTACTTATTCATAAGTATATTCTTAGAGCCTTAATCCCCATCTCAAAAGTATGGTTGATGGGTCCTTGACGCTGCGAAGCCATTTTAGGGCTTGATGGACAGTCTAGATGATAAATTTTCGTCCTAATAAATATTGTTGCAACCTTTTTAAGGCCCATACTATAGCCAATAACTCTTTTTTGGATGTTGAATAATTCAATTTTGCTCTATTAAGTGTTCTGGATATAAAGCAGCAAGGGCTACCTTTTTGGCTTAAAAACTGCCCAGAGTCCAACGATTGATGCATCTGTTATTAAGATGAAAATGTCGTTATAGTTGGGATATCGTAGCACAGGTGCTAAACATAAAGATTCTTTAAAAATCTCGAAGGCTTCCTGACATTTTGGTGTCCTGAAAGTGATTTTATTGCAAGAAACAGGCATTTTTATGTTCTTATTTTATATGGGTTTTCGCACATTCGTTCACATCATGCTGGGTTTTACATTGTTAGTATTGCACACGCAAGATCGTACTTTGCCAAAAACTGCGTACATATATGCGTTGCAACATATGTTAAAGCCGTAATTTTTCTCGAGGTACATAGCCTTTAAAATAAGGCTTATTTTTATACTCTACTAGAACAAGAATATGCGCGCTATGCGCGCCTTGACAAAATTGGT
>CAJFCP010024619.1:24754-35524 GCA_904066005.1 Synergus itoensis | reverse complement strand
GTTCAACCAACACGAGTTGAATGATCTCATAAGAGATTTAGGATTGCCCAAAGATGGAGCTGAGTATTTAGCCGCAGCATTAAAAAAGAAAAACTTGTTGTCAGCCGGGACTAAAGCTTGTGCTTATCGGAACAGGGAAGAGAAGTTTCGGGAATTCTTTCACAAAGATGAAGAAAATTCGCTAATATTTTGTACAGATGTGAGAGGGTTGATGAATGAATTGAAATCTAACATTTATAAGGCTGAAGAGTGGAGACTGTTCATCGACTCTTCAAAACGGAGCCTGAAATCTGTCCTTCTGCACAATGGAAACTATTTTGCACCTATTCCGATAGCTCATTCAACAAAGTTGAAGGAAACGTACGAGAATTTGGCAATAGTCTTGGAAAAGATTAATTACTCAGAACACCAATGGAAATTCTGCGGCGATCTTAAAATTGCAACTCTGATTCTGGGACATAAATCAGGTTTTACAAAAAATCCCTGTTTCTTATGTCTCTGGGATAGTAGAGACATAAAGAATCACTATTTACTCTCAAACGACTTGATTGACCTCAATTAGATCTTCAAATGTCCTTGACCCAGACGTGCTGCGGTCTAATGGACCTCGAATTTGGACTCAGCGACCTTCAAAACGTATGAAAACTGTAGTCAAGTTCCACGAAGACACATTTTCGTATTTTTGCAATCGTCATTCGAACTATCAAGTTACTAACTTAAATTGACCTTGAAATGACCTTCACGATCATCATCAAAATAAAAATGAATACCATATCTGGACGTAAAATTTCCTGCTCTTTCAGAATTCGCAGTCAAAAATTTACTTTTTTCACATTTTGAAAATTTGACCATGAATTGACCTTGATACAGATATGATGGAATCAAACGGATTCCAGATTCGGATTCAGCGTCCTTAAAAACCATAGAAATGATAGTCACCTTCTGTCAATCGATTTTTTTGCCGATTTGACCTTCAAATGCCTTTAAATTTGACGTGATGGAGCAAAACGGACTACGGATTCGGATTCAGCGCGTCAAAATATATACGAATATATTGGTCCGGTTCTTGACACATACCACTTTTTTTTTGTGTGCCTGTGTAATTTAACAGAAAAATACAGCACTACAAGAAAGTTAAAAACAGTATTAGCTTACTCTTTGAGATTCATCCACAATGCGAGAGAAAAAGACCAATAAAAAAAAATCAATGGTCCTCTCTCTTTCAAGGAACTTGATTCCGCAATGTTGATCATAATAAAAATAATACAAAAAGACACATTTCAAAATGAAATAAATTTATTATCTAAAGATAAAGATCCTAATAATAAAAGTAGCTTATTAAGTTTAAATCCCTTTCTTGATCAAGGCATCATCAGAGTCGGGGGAAGACTCGAACGTGGTGATATTCCATACACAAAAAAACATCCCATTGTCTTACCGAAAAGTCATCACATAACACAGCTCATCATTTATGAAGAACATATAGCGAAAAAACACGCAGGAACTCAAGCGACTCTTTATGGCGTTCGAGAATTATTCTGGCCAATTGACGGTCGAAATGTCACACGTCACGTTTTACATAAATGCGTCAGATATTTCAGAGCAAAGCCTCGCGGTGTAAGTCATATCATGGGAAATCTGCTGGAAAAAAGATTATCCTATTCGCGACCTTTTCTCAATGTGGGTGTTGACTATTCTGGACCCTTTTTTGTAAAACAAAGGCGTCACAGATAACGTGGTAAAGATAAAGTACACATTGCAACCTTCATCTGTTTTGCCACAAAAGTGGTTCATCTCGAAGTGGTTAGCGATGAATCCACAGAAGCCTTTCTAGGTTGCCTTAAGAGATTTTTCTCTTGCCGAGGAAAGGCAATCACAATCCATTCTGACAATGGTCGAAATTTCGTTGGTGCAAGCAACGAACTTAAAAGACTTTACGAGTTTATAAATTCACAAGTCATTAACAAAGAAGCAAAACATTTCTTATTAGAAAATAAAGTAACACGGGATTTTAATCCTCCCAGTGCTCCCCACTTTGGTGGGCTATGGGAAGCATCAGTCAAATCCTTTAAATATCATTTAACACGAACAATAGAAGGAAACTTACTAACATGTGAACAATTAGAAACATGCACAATCGAAATTGAAGCGATACTAAATTCTCGATCTCTAACGCCCATGTCCTCAGAGTACTTCTTCAATCACTCATTTGCCTAAAAATAAGCCAACGACTTGTTTAATTGAGAAATGGTTATTATGAAATGTGCAATGGTTTTAGTAGAATTCATAAGTCAGAGGAATTTAGAAAAATTTGGAGGAATTTAAATACTTTAAATGTTTTTAAATTCCAAGGAATTCAATGTTGGTTTCCATTGCTTGAAAATTAAAAAAAAAATCATCAAAGTTATTTAAAACTGTTGAGGGGAATATTAAGGAATTCTAGAGAATTCTACAGAATTCAAATAAGTATTACACTTTCATTCATTGATAGCTAAGCCGTCGAAATAACTTGACTAATTTGCAGAACTGTGGTTTTAGTAGAATTCCAGAATAATTCTGAGAAATTTGTAGAACTTGTGCGTCTTTCAATTACAAATAATAATTTAATATGCATTATCGTAGCTTGAAAAGTATTCGAAAAAATTTTAATTAATTCAAAAAAATTGAATTTATGTCTACAGAATTCAAGGGAATTTTATGGAATACAACATCCTAACTTGATCGATTATGAAAAATAATTAGGAAAAACACTATGATTTTATTAGAATTCAGATGAATTCGGAAGAATTTGAAGAACTTATGAATCTTTCAATTCTAAAAAATTCATTGCGTATTTTCATATTTTGAAAAGTATTTAAAAACCTTTAATTTAATTCAAAAGTGTTGAAATGTATTCCACAGAGTTCGTCACAACTTTGCAAAACTCAAATAATGAGTACATTCTTTATTCATAAGTAGCTAATCCGTCGACCTAACCTGATTTCTTGAGTAAAAATTGCAAAAATTACGAGGAATTTAGTAGAATTCAGAGTGTTCAGAGGAACTTGGAGAATTAATAAATATTTAAATTTCTAGGTGAAAAAATTAGGAAGACTGAAATGATTGTATCAGAATTCGGCGGAATTTACAGTACATATTTAAGTCTTGAAATTCCAAATAATTCAATTTATTTCAAAAGTGTTCGAGGTAATAAAAGAAGTTAAAGCAGTTTCTTCAGAACTCGAGTGAATTCTGCAGAATGATAAGAATTCAGCACATTTCTACAGAATTCAAATAAACACATGCATGTTTAACGCATGCGGAATTCAAAAGAATTCCGCAAAATTCAAATAAAAATTACATCATTATTCATTGTTAACTAAGTCGTCGAAATATCTTGACTAATTTGGCAAGAATTTTAGGAACAGTGTTATGGCTTTAGTAGAATCCAGATGAGTTCGGAGAAATCTGTGGAATTTATGCGTCTTTGAATTAAAAATAATTTATTATGTATTGTCATAACTTAAAAGGTATTTAGAAATCTTTTAATTGATTCAAAAGTGTTAAAAAGAATTCCACAGAATTCTTGATACTTTTACGAAATTCAAATAACGAGTACATCTTCATCGTCGACCTAACTTGAATTGCGATTGCGATTGCGATCTGCGAGATTGATTTAAATCAAGTACAGTATGATTCATGTATGCCTTCCTTCGTGGGCGTGTCAACCCAACCCTGGTTTCCATTTGAATCTTATGGAAATCAGGGTTGAGTTGACATGTTTGGGGGGGAAGGCATACATGAATCTTACTGTACATGTTCATTCACTGCTAGCTTAACAGTCGACTAACTAGACTAACTGTGAAAGAATTTGGAAAACTGCAATGATTGTGTCAGAATTCGGAGAATTCTTGAAAATTTGGAGGAATTTAAGGTATTGAAAACTCTAGAAATTCCAAATAATCCAATGCATTCAAACGGTTTCAATGTAATTCAAAAAAGTTGAAGGAACAACGTATGCATTTTAAGTAAGGAAATTAACTCGTCGAGCAATGTTTTCTAATTTGATTGCTACGGAAAAGATGCTTTTTAATTTTCGAATGTCGATTAAGTGTGAATTTGCACCAAAGATTCAAAGCCTCCTACAAAAATAAACAATGGGGAATTATACGATTTGAACTCTTATTCTCACACATTCTCAGCGGTGGCACATGGACTGTCGGCTATCTAAAGCATTGTTCTGATTGGTTAATTTTAATTGCTAATTACTAGTTAATTATGCATTTTTTCAAAATTTTTTATTGATCATTTTCTTTTCAGTTTTTCACAAGGAATCAGAAAATATAAATATGTTTTTTGAATACTGGGACACCCTGCATAGTAGGGCCCCTCAATAACTCGGAATATTTTTTGTACTAGAAATGGTGCGACGACCTTGAAAATTCCCGAAGTCGACTGTAAAATATCCAGTCTTCCGCTGTGTCTTTCCTTCTTTTATGTTTCGTGAATTTTCAAGATTCACCTGAATAAAATTACTGTATTCTTCAAGAATTCTTCCCGAATTATATTTAATTCTTTTAAAACATGCTCAAGATTATTTACAGAAAAGTCGATCCGTAATTCTTCCCGACTTTTTCTCATATCCCTTGTAAACATGTCAACCCAACCCTGGTTTCCATAAGATTCTAATGGAAACCAGGATTGGGTTGACATATTTAAAAAGGAAGGTAGGGTAGTGTACATGTGTGTCAGAGTCGTAGAGAAGGTGTCTGTTAAGAAGCGTCGCGGTTAAGAGTTCATTTTCAACGTGACAGTATCTTTTAATATTTTAGCAAATAAATCGCATTTATACTCGAACCGGATATATTTATTTCTAACTACACAATAGTCTCAACTGTCCTCTAAGGAAATAAATTTAAAAAATGGTATAGAAAAAAAAATTTTTTTGGGGTTTTGGCCAGTTTTTCGCAATTTAGTCTCACTGTGGGCCGATCTGCTGCTCGCCTATTTCGTTGAGGCAGGACCGAATAGGCGAAGCACAGAACTGGCGCTTGAGTAGGGCCCTCTTATACTTTTGATTCTGTTCATCAGTAATTTTTATTTTAAAATATTTAAAATTTTAAAAAATATTTATTGTAATTTATAATTATTTACAATTGTTTAAATCCAATATTATCCCCATATTAATGTGTAACGATCTATTTTTCTCCTACTATTCGTCTCACCGGACGCTTCAGTCTACCAGGGTTAGGTATTTTAAAGAAGAATAAATAGATCCAGAATTTAGTTAAAAAAATATAAAGAATGCTTTTATTAAACCTATATTTTACATATCTATCTTAGAATTTATGTATGAGTAACGGGTGAGTGTATATGTGTGTGTAAATGTTTGTGTGATTGAATAATGTACCTAATTTTAACTGTAAATGTAGTGTGTAACGCGGTAACAGAATAAAAAGTGTGTGTGTTTGTGTATTATTTTCTAGTTTAACTAAATTGTCGAGTGTCTGTTTCTGTGTTGAGTTTTACGTATGAGGCGGAAAAGTCTTTGGAATACTGGTTATTCATCCTGAAATCATAATTACGGCGTGTCAACAATTTATGATACAATGGAATTCGAAAATGTACTAGACACACAAACGAAATGACGGATTACAATTTTATCGACGACTTGGTCCCCACTTCTACGGAATTTACGGTACAGCGGAAAGAAGAGTGGACTAATAGGAAGATAAATTGCAAGGATCGGTTGTGTAATTCCTAGTAAATTTGTAGATAACATTTATAGATGCGCCTATTCAATGTTATCTGTCGGCTTAATTAGTCACTTACAGTTGTACCTGTTAAGTGTAAATTAATTCCTTTTTACTTTTGTCGTTTTGTCTTTTACGGAAAAGGTCAAATCGGTATGCCGCTCGTCTCAATGAGGAGAAGAAGGAAGACAGATGGTCGGTATGTCGGCCCCCCTTGGAGAGTAAGACATTTCGTACGGTTTTTTTAAATGTAGTCAGCGTAGGTGGTTTTTGATTGGTTTATTTGTCTTACTGTTGTACATTGATCATAGAGATACTTTTTGCGATTGTTCTTATAACGCGTAAGAGAGTAGACGAGCTGTAGATAAAGAGCCCACGACAGAACGCCAAACGGGGTGTAATGCAGAATGCTATCGACGGATTGCCAGTCGTAGCTGAGAAAAGGCCCCATGACGGATTGCCAGTCGGAGTAGACTGCAGAGGGCTTAGGAGCGGAATGGCGTCCTGAGTCTTGCTTGATTTGTAGGCTGGACTTCATTCCAAAATCATCTGACGATTCCGTGTCGTGCTCGCACTTTTAAGCTAAGGATTCGCGTGGGAAGCTTTGGCTGAGGGTAGAGCTGGATGGAGGGAGATGCGCAAGATGCATTTTCTCGGTCTCCGCGCTTTCTTATATCCCCGTTTTGCCATACTCGCGGTGTCAGTATGGAAAACGTCTTCACCGCGGTGTAGTCAGATGTAAGTCTGAATATGTCGAGGCGAAGATTGTTTTCCTTTTTCCCATAATGTATGTTTAAATTATTTTTAAAGTATGTTTAAGTAAATGTCCGAGTTAGCAATGTCGTTTAGTTTATGCGCATGGGCGTATATCAAAATATATTAATTTTACATTATAAATATTTCAGCAAACACCCATGTACAAGTTACTGGCAAAGGAAAAGAAGTCAATGACAAGAATAATGTTCATAGAATTGCAATTGATCGATTGGTGACAAAAATACGAATTGGTGATGGAAATATTAGATTGAAATCTCCACCACAACATATCTTAACCGGTAAGATAAAATAATTGGAATAACAGAAAATTACTTTCCATGAACGTTTTATTAACTTAATTGTCTTACCTACTGAGCTAACGTCAAACAATATAAGGTTACTCTAGCATATTTCAGTATTTCACTACAGTAAAATCCCTAATAATATACCATCTAACTCTTTAAGTAGTTGCTTTTGGAGACACGTTATTACATTTTTTTGCAATTTTTCCCTCATTTGAACCAGCCCCCTGCATCGACCATATAGGTGTATGTGGTAGTAGATTTTCTTAGAATCCGAACGGGTGAACTAATCCGCGTGATGTCGCTTTGATCAGTACGGCGATAAAATTTTAATTTCATTGCGGGAAACAGGGAGAAAGGAATTAAAAACTTATTATTGTTTACTAATATTAAGCCAAAAAATATATTTTTTAATAATACAAGTAATGATAATTAATAATTCCAAAAAAATCCAAGAGAAATTCCGCTGAACATTATTAAAATTGAATATTTCGATGCTCATTCTGAAATTTGCTGGTTTATACTTTATTATTCTAATTGTTATATATTTTGCTTATTTTTATTATATAATTTTCAATTTTTTAAATTTCATAATTGTTCTAAATTATATATATGTATGTCAATTTTTATATAACGAGACCGAACGCGCGCTCTAGCGCGCGGAAATGATTTTCATTTTTTTTTTTTATTTTCCCGCGTCGCCTGTATTGACCAATAAGGAATCAGTCCACGCATTTCGAGATATTTCGATATTCGATGTGTATGATCTTTTTAGAATAGGATTTTTATCAAAAATATGAATAAAAATTAATATTAAGTAATATTTAAACATTGAATGACGAATTCATACTTTTTTTCCAAAAAATAAAATTTTTTTATTACCTATATAGGTACACATAGGAACACACAGAACAACTTTTATTATTAATTACTTGCGTTTTCCTATATAGTCGAGCAATTCAAATGATTTTAATTAACGCCGTACTGATCGGAGCGTCATCACACGAATTAGTTCGCCATTCCGGACGCTAAGAAAATCAAAAAAGTTGGGGTGATGCATAGGGCTGATTTGAACGCTTTCCATTTCACGGCCACACGGGGGCAATTATATAACTTTTGCACCTTAACTCTTTGGAGAACAAAACCTGTTTTTTCAATCACGGAGAACACTCTTGGTCAATCTGACCCAACGCAATTTTTGAACGCCTACTATTCTACACCTATTGGATCGATTGCCTTGAAAAAAGTCTGAGGTATAGTTCAGACACCTTAGAAATAATTCAGCCCTGGCGGAGTGCAGGGGGTGGAGCCCCCGCGGGTGGGGGGGAGCCCCCTGGCTTATAAAAAAAAAACAATTCTTGATGAAGAATGATCAAACTCGTGACACCAGTGATGAGGTTATAAAAGCACGTGAGCCTTTCCATCGCTAGGAGCGCAAGTTGATCGAGTCAAAATTGCGGGAAAATTTAAATTATATACATGAAAAATGACTTTTTTAATAAAAATTACTAAGAAAATTTTAAAATTTATTCATAACAAAATTTATTCAGTTTGAAAAGACAAAATTTATTATTTAAAGTATTATTTAGTTTTGCTAACGTATAACGTTCTATACGCTAATAAGGGGAGTTAGGTTAGTGTCCGACGCCGATTTTTTTGTAACTTTGCGGGTGAAGAGAGGATCCTAGACTTTATAAAAAAAATAATTTTTTGTGCAATTGTTCATATTTAGGGGTTGAAATCACCCCTTCTATATTTTTGACTCTTTTACTGTTTTAAGAGGTATCATTGTATTTTCTTTCTTGTTTTTACACAAAATTGTTCTAATTGATTCAGTATTACAATACTAGCTTGAGTTGCAAAAAAAATTACCCTCTAGAATATCATAATTCAGAAAATGTACTCCTAGAATGCTTCGCCATACGACATATATGGGCATATCTCTACAGTTTTTCATTTTCAGCACTTTCAAAAAAAGAAAAATAATTTAGTGGCACAGTCCTCCAACCGATCTTATCTTCTTTTTTAGGCCTTAAAATGTGAGGAAAAATTTTAGAAACTCTGTTTCCGAGCTCGGTACGTAAGTAAAAGCGAAAAAAATAAATAAATTAAAAAGGTTATGAAACTATCAAGAATAATGTAGTAATTTTAAATCAATAATTATTTGTATTCTTACACATATACTTACACATACACACATCCACAGGGATACACTATATGCATATTTTTTATAAGGTTAATACTATCAAAAAGTTTGCTAGGATGACGAAATACTTTAGAATGTTTTGGCATGAAACGATAACAAATTTTAAAGAAGCAAAGATATTTTTGGGGTTATCAAAGAGACTTTACGGATAACTTCATGTCATCAAAGGAACTGTTTAAAATATTATAATAATATTATAATACTAGCAAAAATAACGCGCGCGCTAGGTGCGCGATTAGTTTCTTCATCAACCAACACTTTTAATTAAATAAAGCAAACATTATTTATTTAAAAAAAATCAGTTTTATTAGATACATTATATCATATATCATAAAGAATGCAAAAAAATTAAACAAATAATTTATTTTTAAAGATACACCCACTTCCCGAAAATGTATTAGAGCGAATCAGTTTCATTCCGAGAGTATCCATGGTAAAAAGATAAATCATATCCTAATGAATCCGAGTCAATCCGAAGTTTGTATAAAGATTCCTATCAGAATGAATTCGAGCCAATCCGAAGTCTGTATAAAGATTTTTATCCAAATGAATCCGTGCAAATCCGAACTCTGTATAAGGATTCCTATTCGAATAAATTTGGGCCAATCCGAAGTATGTTTAAAGATGGCTATCCGAATGAATCCGAAGTCAGCCTATAAATTCCTCTAGAATCAATCCGAGGCAATCCAATATCAACCTAAAAATTCCGATTCGCATGAATCCGAGCTAATCCGTATCAGTTATCAGTAACACCACAAATAACTGATCAAAAGAAATAAAAAATTCTTGTAAAATTTTACACTTATGATTTTATGTTAAAATTGATGATTTTATTAATCAGTGGTAGAAATTTCGATTTAAATAAACAGATAAGTTTATTCGAATAGGCCTCTCAGATAAATTGAGATTATTATTGGCACCGAATTCATTCGAATTGAAGTCTCGGATTCATTCGGTATATGAAACTTTTCGGAGAAGCATCGAATTCATTCGCATTAAAAATTAGGATTAATTTGGTTTAAAAAGTTTTTTCAGATGAGTCTCAGATTTATTTGGATTGAAACTTCGGAATTATTCAAATAGAACATGTGAATCGGAATGGCTCGAAATGATTCAGATTCGCTCGGATACAGACTTCGCATTGGCTTGGAATACTTCGGATTTGCTCGGATTGGAGTTTTATCTGAACTTTCGCAAGACTCGCAAGGGTTACTAAAAAATTCATGGGCTTGGAACGACCGCGACCAAAAATAAAAAAAATAAGTTTAAAATATTTTTACTTTTCAGATATCTATAATAATAATCTTCGTATTAAATTAAATTATATTAAGTTATATTATATTAATTATTATTATATATTCGTATTATATTAAATTTTCGAATAAATTTTTATCCAGAAATACGTACACCTTTTAATATTTCTAAAGTATTTTTTATTTTCCGACAAAATTTAAAAGAGAAGATTAATTTTTAAATAAATTTTTATCTAAAAATACGTACACATCATATGTTATTATAATTAATAATAGAAATATGAACACACCTTCAAATCCGGAAAACAGAAATTTCAAAACAAAGAAATACGAAAAAGCGAGCGGAAACATAGGAGCTAACTTCAATGTGCTGACAAAGTGAATGAATACGAAGATTATTATTATAGATCTAAAAATACGTACACATCATATGTTATTATAATTAATAATAGAAATATGAACACACCTTCAAATCCGGAAAACAGAAATTTCAAAACAAAGAAATACGAAAAAGCGAGCGG
>CAJFCP010024619.1:0-14243 GCA_904066005.1 Synergus itoensis | reverse complement strand
ATTTATTGAGTTTTTTTTAGAGATTAGTGTTAAAGAACAACGTCAGGAATCAATTCTGACAGCTAATTCGAATTCAGTGCATCGAAAAACATCAGAATTAATATGCCTCATCCCCAGAACTGGAAATACCTATTTTTTCAAGTTTTTTAAGGTTAGGGCGAAACGCTGACGTGTAGGGCAAATTCTGACTTCGGATTCGGATTCAGCGCATCAAAATACATAGGAAGACATAGGTCGCATCCCCAGATCACGACACTTTTTTTTTGTGTGGCTGTGTTATCTAAATGCTAATTGCCAGCTAAAATATGTGGATTACAATTTCTGTTCTTTTTTAAAGAATACATATAGAAAAAGAAGGTTAATTAATATTACGTCGTGGGACGTGACACTATAATACAGTATTAATAGGAGACAATACAAAAATAATCGAGTATCACATTATCTTTGTAATACTATTCTTCTTAGGTGATTCTCTTTGGAAAAATACTGTTTAGTTATATGAACTTATTACTATTAAATTAGCATTGTAGCATAAGTAACATTACGCTTAATATTATTTGTGTAAATTATACAATTATCATTCTTGTAAGGAATACGTGTTTTTTTTAACGTTTTTTACTTTGTACTCTTGCAATGCAGATAACTTTAAATCATAAATCCAATCAAAGAAAACTGTTACTCTTAGAATATTCAACATATGGTTTTGGAACAAGGATCCTCTTCAAAATTGAATTGTCTTGTTTTACTCCATAAATACTCGAATTACATCTATTGTTAGATAATCAAGATCTAGCTGTTTTGAATCAAATCTTCACTCCGAATACAGGTTTAATGTAAAACGGGAATAGGCCTTGATTATTTAAAAAAGATGTAATTCACGAACTTATGGAGTAAAATGAGGCAACTCATTTTTGAGGTTAAGTCTTGGTTCCAACTCTCCTAAAATACTACACTGAGAAACCCGCGTTTGTATTTATTGTTAAAAAGCATACTAGATTTTACTATCTGAACTTTGCAATGAGGGGCAAAAAGCAAATTTTAATAATATTTACTAACCTCAATAGTAACTCGTAGCTGCTTACAGAATTATAAAATATTTTAGAATAAGAACTAAAACTATTGCAGTATTAATAATGTTAAATGTTTAAATGAATAAACAAGAGGTTTAGTAGAAACACTTTATTGAAAAAGACAATTTAGGAAAATGAATTACAGATTATACTTGAAGAGTATATTGCGCGTTTGACAGCTCTGACACGACTAATTCCTACTAGTCCCAACAGTAAGGACTCTAACGCCTACAGGCTGAGTGCAATAAAAAAAGGGTCCTTCTCAGGTCAAGAAAATTACGCTGGTGAGAAGGACTGCAGAAGGAAAACATCTGTGAAAAATGCTATACACAGTAACATCAGTTCTTATATTATTCATACATGCATACAGATGAATATACACAAATCATAAAAGGATTTTTGCTAAAATTCAACACTCCCACTTAATTTGGAAAGTCTGAAATATACAACCGTTTACATAAGTAGCAGAATGTTTGCTTTGTTAGCGGTTTCGTCAATATGTCCGCTAATTGTTCTTTTGATTCAACATAGCTGATGTTGATAATATTTTTATTTAAAATATCGCGTACAAAATGATATCGCACAATCTATATGTTTCGAACGTTTATGAAACTCCGAGTTCTTTGCTAATTTAATCTTTGATTGATTGTCAACAAAGAGTGGTATACTTTTGCATGAGATTTTCAAATTATTTAAAATTCGAAGCAGCCAAATTGCTTCTTTAGTTCCATGCGCTAGTGCGATATATTCTGCTTCGGCAGTTGACAAAGATACGACGCTTTGTCTCTGACTGGACCATGAAATCGGTCCACCGTTTAATTGGAATATAAAACCGCTTCTCGATTTTCTAGTTTCTAAGCATCCTGCGTAATCAGCATCAGTATATCCTCCGATTTCGTAGGAGCTCCCACTGCATCCATAAACTATTCCACGATTGTGAGTACCGGACAAATATCTAAGAATTTGCTTCACAGCGGACCAATGCGTTTGGTTGTGAGCATCAACAAACTGGCTTAGATAGTTAACTGCATATTCAATGTCAGGGCGGCACACTCTTGCTGCAAATAAAAATGATGCACAGAGACCATGTGCATCGAATTACTAAATGGGTTAGTAAAATATGTAGTCAGAATAGCAAAAAATAAAAGCTTTGAAGAGGCCTAACTTCACACTATAACCTACATAAATATTCTAGTCTACACATATTATTGTATAATATCAAACATTAGAAATTACATACATACGTGTATGCACTGAATACAATTACATATATTATTAAGCTGAAACAGAAAAATCGAGTTAGAAGAAATAGAAGCTGGTGGGAATCGAACACGGGTCTCTGGGATTAGCAGTCGGACGATGTTCAATTTACCCATAAGGACATAATAAGAGTGGGGAATAAAAACGTCCATATGACTGTCTAAATCCGTTGTTCGACAGTCGGCACACGTCGGATACGCTCGGCTGCGCTCGGTCCAAGACGATGTTTTCTGCTAAATCATTTAGTAATTTCTTCTATATATTTAGTATATTATACTACTTAAAATACTTATTACTTCTATTCTTTTTGTACAATGTATTAATTTCTCTAATAATTTTTCCTAAATCGGATTTTACTATAGAAAATAGTAAAGTTTGCTATTACTAAATAGGAAATTTTCTTATGAAAATAGTATAACTTATTATGTATGTATTAAAATGTCGAAATTTAGGGATTTTGCCCCAACTTGCTATCTACTTATCTATCTATCTTATATTAGTAATTTTTCTAACATAGAGTTTCTCAGTGTATAAAAATTAAATTCAGTCTTGGCAAAAATACGAAAAGAAAATAATTTTACTCAGCAACATACGCTCTTGTGCTTAGAATTCATGAAATAACTTTCATATCTTCTCACAATTTTTCGAGAAGTTTGTTGAATAACGCACTATTCATATCTAACATTTTGTTTAGTAAAGTTTGGTTATCTGCATGCCTCTGATTTTGTTCCTCCCTTTTGGCAAGACTTTCTTGCTTCATGATCTCGGCCCATGCTTTCATTTATTTCTCAACTTTTGTGATCTTCCTTTTTTTCTCTTTGTTTTTACCACATTTTTTTTCTTCTAGGTTAGAATCACCGGATTCATCATTCTGGAAGTCCATAACATGCCTTTTTCTATTAGATGCTAATGACATAGGCTTTATATTGGGTTTCTCATCAAAAAGAGCTGCCATTTTTTCGTAATGTTTGCATGTTTTCGCTTCCACTCCAGTTTGAGAGTTATGATCTTTTACTCGCATGTAATTTTTTCGCATGTCTTTGAATTTATCGGCAAGTGTATTTGTAACCTCCTTCGTATAATAGTTCATCGCTGATCATTTTCCAAACTTCTTCGTGTCGGAACACGCCTTTTTTAAAATCATCTTCATGGGATTTCCACCATTCAAGTTACAGAATGACTGGATCCTCGTCCGTCCATTTCTTTGGAACTACATAAAAAAAAAGAAAAAAATTTGTTGACTATGCCATAAACAGCACGCAATATTGCAGCAAAGTTGCTGAAATATTGCATTGCAACATATTGTTGTAATGTCTCTACAATGAGTCAATTCAATTTTGAAATTAGATAGATATAATTTATTTTTATTGGTCAATGTTTTTGAATATTGTCGCCTATATTCTAATATCGCCTAACCCACATTTCTCTAAGGGTGAGTTTATTACGTATTTCGATTGAAATTTCGCCTTAACGAAATGTGGGTTAGGCGATGTTAGAATATAAGCGACGATATATGAAGGGTGGAAATCGTAAAATACCTAAGAGTCGCATTTTCCATATTTTATGAGCGGACGAAAAAACGTTCGCATTTTGCCATTTTTCAATATTTCTTTTCTGTAAAATATTATTATTAGATTATAGTGGAATACATCACGTGTTAAAATTTCAAACATTTTCGACTAAAATTACAAAAGATAGAGCCTTTTCAAATTTGACCACGCATAAGTCAAGGGGGTATGGAAATAAAAATTACTTATGAACCAATAATAATAATACTACACGGTCGCTCTCGGATCATACGGAAGAGATGGTTGAGGTTGATAATAAGTTAGGGGAAACAATATATTTCTATGAAAACATGAACACAAATTTCTAATTTTTTAGTAGAACATTGATATAGACAATTACTATTGTTATAGATATTGATGAGATATGTTCATTATTTGTTAAGAGTATTATTTTTATAGGACATTTCAGCATTTCTGTCAACAAAAAATTTATTTTGTCATTGAGTACCTCGTCCATGTATTTTTTAACATAATTTGTTTATAACACTGGTCAACAAAATATGACCTACGTGGGGTTGGGATGAGACATATCATTTCCATGGTAGTTTCTTGTGCTGAATCCAAATCTGACCTTCGTTTTTCTCCATCATGTCAAGTTTTTGAGATTTTTTGAGTTAAAAATTTTTTCAAAAAATCACAAATCGTGTGATAAAAGGGTGAAAAAATTTTTTTCACACAAAGCGAGATATGCTTTCGATGCGTTTTTTAACGCTGAATCCACTGGTTGTTTTTTTTTTTCGATATCTCATACAGTTTTTGAGATAATTAAAAAAAAAACAAAAAAAAATGGTTTTACGAAAATCCTTATATTTAATTGAATAAATTTTATTTTTTAGTTACTCTGGTGTAATTCTCTTCGTTTTTTGATGCAGAAAATGCTGCAAAAAAGTTCTCAGTTCCAGCTGTAACAGTTCGAAAGATACAAGGCAGAGAACTTGTCTCTTTCTAAAGAGTTGCCAATTTGACAGTTTACAAGCACTCGAGGCGAATCATTGTACTTTTTCTAATATCTCATTGCATTAATGTCTTTAATATTTGCAATAACAATAATAATAATAATTCAATAATTTAAAAAATATATTTATAAGCTGCTACTACTCCCTAGAAACTTTTTCTTTTCTATGCTCGACGGTGATGAGCATTTGGTTCATCAGTCATGAGCCTCCAGGAGTAGTCTGCTAAAGCGTTCACATTCCGCTTACCTTGGTATCTCTTTTCGATTTCAGCGATGTCTTGATGAAACCGTTCTCCGTGTTCATCACTGACTGCCCCTAAATTCTCTGGGAAGAAGTCCAAGTGCGAGTGAAGAATGTGAATCTTTAGTGACATGTTCACTTTCAATTCCTTGAAGTTCTGCAGCATAATGTTTATCAGGTTAAATAAAATGTTAAATTAAATGTTAGCCTAGTGAAGCTAAAATCAAGGAAGGAGTTTTCTAGGGACCCCAAATCCGACAATTAATGTTGGATTATGATTTTGAAACAACCTTGACTGACCTTGAGAGAAAAACTTGGTTGTCAGTAAAAGCTGTCATAAACAATTTCTTGGGGAACACAAAATCCAGAAACTATAAACACCTGATAAACACTATACTGTGCAGAACTTCAAGGAATTGAAAGTGAACATGTCACTAAAGATTCACATTCTTCACTCGCACTTGGACTTCTTCCCAGAGAATTTAGGGGCAGTCAGTGATGAACACGGAGAACGGTTTCATCAAGACATCGCTGAAATCGAAAAGAGATACCAAGGTAAGCGGAATGTGAACGCTTTAGCAGACTACTCCTGGAGGCTCATGACTGATGAACCAAATGCTCATCACCGTCGAGCATCATGGAAAAGAAAAAGTTTCTAGGGAGTAGTAGCAGCTTATAAATATATTTTTTAAATCATTGAATTATTATTTTTATTGTTATTGCAAATATTAAAGACATTAATGGAATGAGATATTAGAAAAAGTACAATGATTCGCCTCGAGTACTTGTAAACTGTCAAATTGGCAACTCTTTAGAAAGAGACAAGTTCTCTGCCTTGTGTCTTTCGAACCGTTATAGCTGGAACTGTGAACTTTTTTGCAATTTTTTCTGCATCAAAAAGCGAAGAGAATTACACCAGAGTAACTAAAAAATAAAATTTATTCACTTAAATATAAGGATTTTCGTAAAACCATTTTTTTTCGTGTTTTTTTTTTTTTGTTTTTTTAAATTATCTTAAAAACTATATGAGATAACGAAAAAACAAAAAAAAACCAGTAGATTCTGCGTTAAAAAACGCATCGAAAGCATATCTCGCTTTGTGTGAAAAAATTTTTTTCACCCTTTTATCACACGATTTGTGATTTTTTGAAAAAATGTTTAACGCAAAAAATCTCAAATACTTGACATGATGGAGAAAAACGGAGGTCAGATTTGGATTCAGCACAGAAAACTACCATGGAAATGATATGTCTCATCCCAACCCCACATAGGTCATATTTTGTTGACCAGTGTAATAAGTAGAAGGAGAATTTTCGTCAAATTTTACTTCGCTATTATTCAAAGAAGGTAGTGGGAAAATTGAAACCGCATATGACGAAAATTATTAATATAACTATGCCTTAAATTTAATACTACAGATTTATGAAAAAAATTGATTTTGAAAGCAATTAGAGTTACGAGATTAAAAACTTTAAAAATCCAATTTTCGTAAATTAAGTTAATATCTTAGTTAATATGCCTACATGCCGGCTTCAGGAAAATCAAGGAAAATCAAAATCAAAAAAACCGTCTTTGAGTTATAGCCAAAAAACGATTTATAGGAAATTTTGCATTTTTACTAATTTTGTTATGAATATCTAATTTCGTCGAAATATCAATGATTTGTGCAATTTGAGCGAAGAATTTCAAACTGATATCAGTATGTTAGTAAATATTTTTTTTTATTTTGCATTTTCGTGATAGCAGTAAATTAATTTACTCAATTATCAAATACTTTTAAAATGAGAGATTTTTAATATTCACGCACAAATGTCTAATAAGTGGTAAGTTTTAATTTTTCATAACTTATATTGAACAATTTAAAATACAGTCTGTTCAACAAGAGCGTGTACGCGATATTTCGAAAACTATTGGAGATTTTTGAACGTTTTTTTTTTAAATTAAAGGACGTTCAAAGGACTATAAATGCGCAATTACCTAATAAATGGTTCAGTCCCCATCGTTGTTCAGAATGGCCTGACACCTTTTTCGCATGATTTCCACCAATTTTTTTTAGCATCCCAAAACATGGACCTTCACTGGGTGTTTAACGGTTCGCTAAAGAAATCTACTGCCGGTGGTAGACCAGGCATACTTTAGGGGAACCCATACCCAGAACGACGCTTTATCAGAAAAAATGACATTCGACCAGTCAGGGTCGAGATTTTCAGCAGATTTTCAGTCCTTTCGTTTTTTTATGGATTTTTGAGAGCAGAGGTTTTTGCCTCGTGGTACGGTACTCTATCTTCGATTCAGCCAAACGCTGTCGAATGGTGTTGATACTAATGTAGACTCCCTTGTTGACTAGTATAGCCTTGGCATCTTGCAATCCTAGAGTAGGGGTACGCTTGAACAGCTGCACGATCGCTTTATCCTCCTTGCTGGTTGTTACTCCAGATATGCCTCTTTCAGGAAGATCGTCGACAGTTCCATCGGCTTTATACCGCTCAACCCACTTTACAATGAACGAATTTGACTTTCTCAAGTATTTAGTAGCCGCTGTGACGGACATTTTTGGTCCTTTTGGATGGGAACACAAGAAGACGGCTTCAAAACGTTTAGCGTAAACAGAACTCATTTTCGTTCGCGTGCGTTCTCTCGGACGGTTCGAGCGATACTGAAGCGGCATCATAAACGCGCATTAGTCCTTTGAACGACCTTTAATTTAAAAAAAAAACGTTCAAAAATCTCCAATAGTTTTCGAAATATCGCGTACACGCTCTTGTTGAACAGACTGTATTTAACCAATCTTCAGATTTCATGAAAACCAGAAGTTTATAAAATTGTAATACGTGTATTGTATTTCATTTGTAATCAATGTATTGTAAAAATTGTTGATTAGTTATAACTTTTTTCACTATGAAAGCTGATAATGAATTTGCGACGATTTTTTCACGAAAATGTGAGAATTATTTAAAGATGCTTTGTCAAAAAGTTGTTTTTTTTAAGAATATTAGTAATATTTATTTTATCAATGCAATCAATAACTAGTTGTGAATATGATCTCGGGTGTTCTATTTAACTATATTTATATAGGGATCAAGGTGGTAAATGAGAAGAACACGTTGTATTGAAAAAGATATAAAAGGGTTTATTTAAAAGAACACGTCTACGCGTCAACACGTCGAGCCAACAACTTGACCAACTCGCAACTCGCCACTAGAAGTCCCTAGACGCACGTCTACCAACCTAGGAGACATAAGGCAACCGTGCCTTCCCAAATTCCCTACATTCGGCCGTCCTGACCCTACATTCGACCTCGAATGTCTCGGTTGTTGTCGTCCTGATCTTCGTGCTCGGTGTCATCTTGAGAATCTTCTGAGTTGTCGCTGTCTTCGCTTTGAGTCCAGAATTTCATGTAATCCGCTGCTGTTGAGGTTTGCAAAGGTCCTTCATGGTCTCCGACCTTGCGTACCAAGTAACGATTGTTTCTCAAAACTTTAGTTACTTCGTATGGAGCAAAGAACTTTGAGGCGAACTTCAATCCTGGTCCTTGCTGTGTTCGGCGTATAGCGACTAAATCACCTTCTCTGTAAACGTTGGCCTTCTTTCTTCTTTTGTTAAAACCACGTCGATTTTCTTCTTGAATTTTCTTAATGTTTTCTTTAGCCTGGAGTCGTAATTCGTCGCGATTTTCTTCAAAAGAAGCGATCCACTCCTTTTCAATGAGTTCTCTTATATTAGAGTCTTCTCTAATGCGTGCATGAACTCCGAACAACAGGTAAAATGGTGACATGCCCAGACTTCTGTGATGAGTGGTATTTAAATACAACTGAGCCAAGTTTAGGTATTTAAACCATTCTTCAGGTTTCGGCGCTGATAATTTTGTGAGAAGTGGAATTAGTGTGCGATTCACACGTTCCACTTGTCCGTTTGCCCTTGGAATGCCCGTCGTTGTCAATACGTGTGAAATTTTTTCTTGAGAACAGTAGTCTTCAAAGTCCTTTGACGTGAATGCTGTTCCATGATCTGAAATTATTCTTCTCGGATTCCCGAAAATGACAGCTTGTTTCTTTAATCTGTCTAGCACCTCAGCCGTTGTCGTCGATCTGGTCGCGTAAAGCCACGTGAACTTCGAGAAGCTATCGATGACTACGAGAATATGCTTATAACTCTTCTTCGTCGTTGCCAAAGGGCCTAAGTGATCAATGTGGAAAGTATCCAATGGTACTTCTCCTTTTTCAATTGGATTCAAAAATCCCTCCTGTCGTCCCTGTTTCTTTTCGGCTAGTATACAAGGTATACAGTTGCGAACGATTTTCTCAATTTTTGTACGCAAGTTTGGAATCCAGTAATCCTTTTTGATAAGAGTCTCAGTCTTGCTTACAGAAAAATGTCCTCTATCATGTGCTTGTCTAATTATTTGAGATTGCATCCCTTTCGGAGCTACAAGTCGCAAATCGTCGTCAACCTCTCGGAATAGTAAACCTCTGCGGATTGTATATCCGTGAGCTTGATTTTGTTCAGCCATTTTCACTATTCTTTGTAATTCGGCGTCTTTATCTTGAGCTTTCTTGAGTCGCAGATTCACTGATTCGTCGCATTCATCTATCAGCAGACACGTCGGCAATGGATTGCGACTGAGTGCATCGACGTGTGTCATACCCTTGCCTGGTCGATGCTCGATGGTATAATTGAAATCTTCTAGGTAGAACGCCCATCTCGCTACACGTACACAGAGATCTCTTTTGTTCATCGTCAGCGTAAATGCTCGACAATCGGTTATGATTTTAAACGGAATGCCTAACAAGTAAACTCTAAACTTACTGAGCGACTTAACTATCGCGAGCACTTCAAGCTCGTAGCTTGTATAATTTTCTTCGGCGGGGGTGGTTTTACCACTGGCGTAATACACAGGATGTAAAGCCCTATCGTCGCTACTACGTTGTAACAATATTGCTCCATAACCGTGTTTAGATGCGTCTGTGTGCAATTCCGTCTCTGCACCTACTCGATACAAGTTTAACACCGGCTGGCTACAAAGTAACTTCTTTAATTGCGTAAAAGCTTCGTTTTCTTTATCTCCGAATATAAAGTTCACATTTGCTTTCAGAAGGTTCGTCAGTGGTCGACTAATAAGAGAATATCCGTGGATAAACTTCCGGAAATACCCAGTCAAACCCAAGAATCCCTGGATTTGTCGCAAGTTCGTCGGTTTAGGAAACTTTCTGACCGCTTCGATCTTCTTTTCGCTCGGGAAGATACGTCCATTTTCAACGATATATCCTAAATATTCAATTTTTGTTTTAAGAAAATCGCACTTCTTCCAGTTTATAATCAATCCGTTCTCGCTCGCTGTATTTAACACACGCTTAAGTTTCTCTAATCCGCTTTCAAAATCATTCGAAGGTACAATCAAATCGTCTAGATAAGTTAAAAGAACTCCCTCTTGAATCAAATCTCTAAATGCGGCATTTATGAACTTTTGAAACACAGCTGGAGAGTTGCACAGGCCAAAAGGAACTCTTAAAAATTCAAAGTGTCCGTCAGGAACTATAAATGCAGTGTATTTTTGACTCGACTCGTGTACTGGTACATGCAAAAATCCGTTTTTCAAATCTAGAGTGCTGAACACCGTAGCACCTTGCAACTTATCCAGCTGATCTTCAATCAGTGGTAAAGGATAGCGATCCTTAATAATTTTTCGGTTTAAAAGTCGGTAATCTACACAAAGTCTACTTGACCCATCTTTCCTAGTCGTCAAAAGAACTGGACTGGCATAGTCAGAAACGGAAGGACGAATGATGTCATCCTCAATCCATTTACCGATAATAGCGTTGACTTCCTCTCGTTCATGAGGGGCCAAACGTCGTGCTCTTTGATACACCGGTTCGTCATCTTTCAATACAATATTCATTTTGATACCCAAATCGCGCGTCTTAACAGGGTTATATTCGTCAACAAGTTTTAGTACAGACTCTTTGTATTTTTGTGTTCGGTCATCAGACAGATTTACTAAATTAACGCATTGATCTTCGATTAGATTTATTTCAAAAATATCAGGTCGCTCGGTATCGCTCTCGGACAATGTTTCACTAGGAGGAGTAATTGTCGCTTTACCACGTTTTATGGTTAAATCTATCGTGTGGATAAAATCTCGACCAATCAATAATTTTTGCTTTAATAAATCATCGGACACTATTCTAATCAAAATCGGGTAAGAATTTCCGTCAACTGTCAATCTCGCTTGAAATTCTCCTAACGTCATGTTTGTTTCAGTACCTACGCCTCGAAATGCGATTACATTGTTTTGAAATCGTGGTGAACCTAACCTCACAAATTC
This sequence comes from Synergus itoensis, assembly GCA_904066005.1. Taxonomy (NCBI): domain Eukaryota; kingdom Metazoa; phylum Arthropoda; class Insecta; order Hymenoptera; family Cynipidae; genus Synergus; species Synergus itoensis. The sequence continues at coordinate 2,827 of CAJFCP010024619.1, read as the reverse complement.
GTCCGCGCGCATAATTGTGATGTCACTTCCATTATCAAGCATCGCTGTAATCGGAAAACCGTCAATTAAAACCTCTTTATCGAATTTATTTTCTTTTGTCTGAGATACCGCGCAACTACTTTTCGGAGCATTATCTTTTTTCTTTGGACACTTCGCGGCGATGTGACCATGCTCGCCACAGCCAAAACATTTCGTACCTCGCTTTTTCGTCGGGCAATTTACACTTAGATGATCGCGTTGACCACAATTAAATCAACGTTTCGTCGTCGCGTTCTCTTTTTTCTCACCTGTCACATTTTTATCGTCTCTATTCGCATACGCACTGCTATCACTCTTATCGTACTTACGTTTACCGCCGTCGCCTTTGTTGTCTGATTTCGCACCAGAATTTGACATAAAATTCCTATCAGACAGAGATATCTCCTCAAACGCTTGTAGAAGAGATTGTGATGTCTTGAAGCCCTGCAAGCGTGCTACATCTCGGAGCTGCGTGTCTGGAATTCCGTCGATTATATAGCTCAAAACTTCGTCGTCGTCCATGGCAAGATGATTTGCGAGAATCGTCTTCTCGTGTACATAATCGTAGAAAGTCTCCGTTTTTGTCCAAACGCGCTCTTCAAATCGTCGTCGCATCGTGATTTTATTAGGACGATGGTAAAACATCTTCCGTAGTTCAGCTAAAAGTTCGTCAGAGGGCAGTGCAATATAAGTCGGCTTAGAGTGGAACCACTCCATCGCTCTGCCTTTCAATCGTGTTCCAATTAAAATCTTTAAGACGTCGTCTTCTAGGTTATACGTTTGTTTTAAAAACACAACCTGTCTTTCCCACGTTTCGAACATCTCAGCATTTCCATTGAAGGGGCTTAAAAGATCCGCCAGCGTCGTTATATTAATTTTTGAGGTTATTGAGGCTCCTCTGTTCGTCCTTGGTTCTGGTGTACGATCGTCGTTCGTACGCTCCTGGTTCTCCGCATTGGAATTCGTGGTGACGTCATTTCTTCTAGCCTCAAAATCCTGGCGTCGTTCGTCAATTTGCTGTCTTTCTCGAAGGAGCTGGTTTTCGCGACGGACCAAAGCTAGTTCGCGCTCTGCCAACTCTTTCTCACGTCTATAAAGAGCAATCTCGCGCTCAGGAGTCATGCTCGCATCGTCTATTCCCGTGTCGTCGTCGTTGTTTTCTCTAATCCACTGGCCCGTCGGGTCGGCCATTGTTAGACGTGTTATCAAGTCGGCTTTGTTTCCACTGATACTAAGTCCTTTCGTCTTTAAAATCTCTTTTAGTCGTGGCACCGTCAAATTAAAAGCTTCACTAGCGACAACTTCGCTATCCACAACATTCATGACTCTATATTTTCGAACACAAGGAATCGAAAATGCCTCACAGCGTCGTTTACATGGAGGCAAAAAGCGCGGTTCGTCTAGCCGGACTTTTCCTCCAACACAGTTCGTCTTACGTCACACTTTTTCACATACGCGAACTCTCCTGATCCCGGACGAGCCCCCAAAAGTTTATAGGGATCAAGGTGGTAAATGAGAAGAACACGTTGTATTGAAAAAGATATAAAAGGGTTTATTTAAAAGAACACGTTTACGCGTCAACACGTCGAGCCAACAACTTGACCAACTCGCAACTCGCCACTAGAAGTCCCTAGACGCACGTCTACCAACCTAGGAGACATAAGGCAACCGTGCCTTCCCAAATTCCCTACATTTATATTTTTTTTAACACTTTGCTTCCACATTATGATGAAGTTGCAAATGCAACAATTTTCTTAAATATTAAAAAATATATAGGTTTAATTTTTTTTCTCGAAGCAAAGAATATTTCGATGTCATCATACATATTTTTAAATAAAATGTATAAATATTAGATTACTTTATTTTTCACGATGCAAAAAACCTTTTACTTTCTTACATTAGTTTTGAATTTTGCTTATTAGAAGACTTGTATATGAAAATGTATATTTTCAAAATTACAAATAATCATAATTTCCTTCATGTTCAATTAAATGCATTAATCCTAAATGTCAGTCGAAAGCAAAACATATACTTAATGCAAAAATAAATAATTTTAATAATACTAAGGCAGATATTGATTTAAAATATTTCTGTGGAAAAGTTATTTGCTATTGTAAAGAATGGGAGGTCATTAGAGACACCCATTTTTAATGGTCATTTTGAGACCTTCTAAAGAGAAAAATGGTTGATAGACCTGTAGCGTCGAAATGTACCTGTGGATTAGGTGAGCATAGACCGGATAAACATAAACCTGGAAATAGAGAAAGAAGGTGACCGTTGAATATTTAGATCTAGACAGTTTCTTAAACAGAGCAATAAAGGGCGTAGGACAAAACGTGCTGTGTTATAGTATTTGAAAGTTAAAATAGTTACAAATAGCTCAGAGGCTTACAACAGATTTTTTCATAAATTGGGAAATCCCAGAAAATATGGTGTGGAAGAAATAGTATTACAAGAGAAAATCTTAAATAATTTGCATTAAATTATTACTTTCAATCTACTTCGATCTATGAAAAAACAGATTATTATATTTATTAATATAATTATATCTATTTTTGTTAATATCTACCATATCAATAAATATTTCTATATTAACATATTATCCATGGTTTGATTTATACTTACATCTCTTGGAGGAATAATCCTATATAAGAAATCAGCTCGCATTTACTTCCGCTCAATTCCGTAACGGCTATCCCATTGGCTAGCTTGATACTGCTTAACATCTTATTGGATATCTTGCCATATTACTTCTCTTTTCAATTCATGGCCCTTCCGTATTTTGTTTCTTTCTGTTCCCTCCCATTCT
>CAJFCP010024611.1:53298-70310 GCA_904066005.1 Synergus itoensis | reverse complement strand
CATCAACCATCTGAGAACTCTGTTTCGAGTGCATAACATTGCACTTTTGCATCTTCATTCTCCAATCGTTGCCTTTTTTCGTAAATCGCTGCTGCTCGGCTTTCTCATATCATCGTCAATTTTGGCTCAGTACATCTTCTCAAAGAAGCTTTTGTGGGTTCGCATTGAAGTACGGGAAAACTTACCGATCTCCGTCGGTAACTTTACCATCAACCATCTGAGAACTCTGTTTCGAGTGCATAACATTGCACTTTTGCATCTTCATTCTCCAATCGTTGCCTTTTTTCGTAAATCGCTGCTGCTCGGCTTTCTCATATCATCGTCAATTTTGGCTCAGTACATCTTCTCAAAGAAGCTTTTGTGGGTTCGCATTGAAGTACGGGAAAACTTACCGATCTCCGTCGGTAACTTTACCATCAGTCGGTAGTGCAGATTTCTACTATATATCGACATTCAAGCGATATTTCTATTATCTACCTTACCAGCCGAGGAGCCAGGCCTTTTAATTAGTAGGTGAAATGTCAAGTTACTCAGTCGATAAGATAGATCACTTATATGTCGACCATACTTTCATCTATGGTAGAAATCTGCATTACCGACGGATGATAATGATCAGCCGGTAAACGCACAGCCGGTAACCCCAATATATCTCGAAACTTATTGCGAGAAATTAAAAGACTTGACAGGTAAAATTTGATCGGTAATGTAGATGACTGACATATCGACCGAGGGTCTATCCATAGTAGAAATCTGCATTACTGACTAAGGGTAATTTCTTACTAGAAATTCTTGCTATATTTACCAGAAAAACTGATTAAAATAACGAGATCGATGGCCAACTAGAAACTTCTAATATTTTTAAAATACATATTTCCCATTATTTTCTAGTTAAAATAACTAGAATTCTCGTTATTCTAACCAGATTTTTTTTGAGTGTTGATCATTTTTAATGTTCGCATAATCGCATATTTGTTGCAAGATTGCCTCGTGCCGTTTTTTTTTTCTTCTTTTTTTTTTGTCTTGTTCGGTGTTTTGCGAATTTCATATTGCACGTGTATGCGTATTTATCCATACGCATACTCTTTTAATTATTTTAATTTTATTATCCGGATTTTTAAATGGATCACATTGTTACTTTTATAAAAATTAAATAAATCACTTCAAACTGAACCAGTTGTACTTGAAAGTCTGCAAATTTGCATAGCTTTTAGTTAATGGTGTAGAAAGTATATATGTATACATATATAAAATTTGCATAGGGTAAATGGTTAGTTTTCACTTGCAACTTTCTCTCTGCTTCTAAATATACCATTTCCTGTATTTGAATAACTTTTCATTGGAAAATTCACCAACCAGAAAATAGAGATGTGTCTTTCTCTTCCATATTCTACAATTTGTTTTATACTAGTCTAAAATATTTCTCGTTTAGTCATTTTTCCAAGTTTTCTGACAAGCAATTTTTCCCTCGTAAAATAAATTAAAATATTTCGTTTTTATGAATGCCCCTTAGGAACTTTCGACTGTTTGAGTCTGTTTCTGACTCAATTTATAGGTACGCTTTACAAAATGATAAAACGCGTCAGCCTCGACCATTTTTCCTTGATGGTCCTTGGAGAATAAACGCCTACAATTTTCTTCCTCATATTTGACTTCGTCTCATCGATAAATTCACCCTTCAAGTTTTGAGGGGTGATATGTGATTTATTATTCTTGAATTCGAATGCTGATATTGAAATCAAATCGATTGAATATTAAAGGAGATTATTTACTGATTCGCTTTTCCCCCTTTGCATCATAAAGTCAAATCGACATTTATTCACTGTTTGAAATCTCACAGAAAATTGAAAAAATGCTTCTTGCTAAAGTAAAACGTTTGTTACCAAAAATTTTCTAAATTAAAAAAATTTAATTTAAAAATTCTTTGAAATGTTCTCAATTTTCTTATTGAATTCTTTCGCTTTCTTTTGACAGAATTGAATTCCTTGAATTCCCTTAAATTTCTTTAAATTCTTTTTAATTCAACTTAATTTCATTCAATTCTCTGGGATTCTTTTGAATCGCTTTGAGTTCTTTTCAATTCTTTGCAATTCCTTTGAATTCTTTTGGAGCCTTTTGACTTATTTTGATTGAGCCTTAAATTATTCTCTAATTTTTTATTTAATTTTAAATTGTATTTAATATACTTGAATACTTTAATAATATTATCAATTCCTGAAGTCGAAAATTCCTTAACAATTAAAATTTCCTAAATATAAAATTCCGAAAGGAAAATAATAACACCGAAATTTAAAATTCTCGAAATTTAAAGTTATTGAAATTTTAAATTCCCGAAATTTTTGTGTAAAATTTATTTTCAAAACTTTTGTTTAAAATTTTTAAGAGAAATTTTGAATAAAAGTTTTGGAAATAAATTTTCAACAAAAATTTCCGGAATTTTTAATGTCGAGAATATTTAACTTCGGGAATTTAAAATTTTAGAAATTTCATAATTTCGAGAATTTAAAATTCCAGTATTACTATTTTCTTTCGGAAATTTTCTATTTCAGAAATTTTTATTTTTCGGGAAATTTAAATTTCGTGAATAATTAAATTCGCAAAACTTAAATTTTGGGAATTTTATTATTTCGGGAATTTAAAATTTCAATAACTTTCCAATTCAGAAATTTTAAATTTCGATACACTTAGAAAAAAACTTGGAACACCTTTTTGCCGAAAATCCAAAATCCCAAATGTGGAAAAATACCGAAAAAATAATTCCCGAATTTTAAAATTCTCAAATAAAAATAATGTTACCGAAAATGTAAAATACCCGAAAATTCATATTCCAAACAATTTTAAATTGCTGAAAATTCAAATGCCCGAAAAAATTTTTAAACAATAATTAAAATTTTGTAAAAAAAATAAAGGATTTCAAGTGTTTTCAAGTTAAAATCGTAAAAACTCGACAGAATTAAAAAAATTCAAAGGAATTTAAGATTTAAAGGAAGACAACAGGTTTTTAAATAATTCAAAGGAACTTGAGAGAAATCAAAGAGATTTAAAAGAATTCATACTGTGACTTTGAAAATCTTGAAAAAAAGAATAAAAGAAAATAAAGAGATTAATAGAATTGAAGTTAATTTTATCTTAATCCAGATCTGACCTCAGATTTACAATTAAATTTTGTAATTAATTTTTTCTATTTTTTGTCCATTAATTGTAACTGCAATGTTGTCTAAATATAACTTCTTTATATTAATGCAATCGTAATTGTGCCACCCCAGAACAATTGCAAAACAATTAAATCTGCCTCCTTGAAGTCCTACAGCATTCTTAATTAGCCTCGCGTGGGCGTATAAAGCTGTAAAAAAATGTTTAGAATGAAGCTGCACGACTTCTTGCCTACTCGAAACTGCGAATTACCTGAGCACCCTATTAATTAAAAACAGGTCATTATATCGTCTTTGAAGAATAGCTAGAGGGATTCGTGTATAGCGTCTCATTGCATTTTCTACATCTATATGAAGTTGTCGAGAGAGTGTGACTTAAGTACCTACACTAAACTTGAAAGTCTGAAAGAAAAATGCTGCAAAAGAAACATCAGATTAATTGGCTAGTTAAAATCCTATCTTAAAAAAGTGTTGTCACGATATATCTCGAAAATCTCGCATACATTGTTGTTGCAAACCTGATAGGCTTTTGAATGACTTGAAGTTGAAAGAAGACAAAAAAAACTAATAGCGCAAAAAAATTTCACGAAAACCTTCGAAATCTATTTCAAATTCTCAGAAACCTCTTAAAATACCATGGAAATCCACAAAAACCATTAAAATCATCAATCTCTTGAAATCCAAGTTAAAATTTGCAAAAATCTCTAAAAATTTCTAAAAAACCTCTAGGAATTTCTTATCACATTTAAAATCTCTTAAAATCCTTAGAAATCTTATCATATTCCATGCAATCCTTCAAAATTCTACAAAAGTCTCATAAAACGCTTTAAAATTTTACAACCTTCAAAATCCTTTTAAATTCTACAAAATCTTTTAAAAATCAGAAAATCCCTTCAAATTATTCGTAATCTCATAAAATTTCACAAAATTCTTAAAAATACCGTAAAATATTTTTTAAATTATTAAAATCTCTTGCATTCTTTTAAAATTCTTGAAAATTTTATGACAACATTTAAAATTCTCTTAAGATTCTCTTAAAACACCCAGAAACCTTTTAAAATCACTTAAAATTTCACGAAAACCTGCCAAATCGCTTAAAATTCGTTTAAATCTCTTAAAATTGGTGAAAACCTCTTAAAATTCTCAGAAACTTCTTGAAACTGTTTGAATTCTAGGATAAAATTTAAAGTCCCTTTATATATCGTTTGAAATTCATTAAAATTATTACGAATCTCATTAAATTCCAAAAAATCTTTAAAGAATCATAAAAATCTTTTGAATTCGCTTAAAATATTCCTCGAATTTTCACGAAAACATTAGAAATTGTTTAAAATTCGTTAAAGTCTCTTAAAGTTCTTAGAAACCTCATAATCTCTCTCAAAATTTCAAAACATTTCAAATCCCTTGAAATTCGCTACCTTTAAAAAATCTCTTAAAATTTCATGAATTCCGTTCAAATTCCGCGAAATATATCCTAAAATATCTCAAAATTCCACGAAATCTTTTAAAAATCCTAAAAATCTTTAGAACTTCGTAAAAATCACTTGAAAATTGTCAAAATCCATTGAAATTCTTAGAAACCTTTTGAAGCTTTTTAAAAAAGATGTAACGAAATTTCTCTAAAATCTCGCATAAATTTTATTATTGTTTCAAATCTGCTCTCTAAATTTGAATCAGCGAAATTTTATTGGTTTTTGAATGACTTGAAGTTGTAAGAGTTAAAATAAATAATCGTGCGCGTAGCGCACGTGTTGGTTTGCTAGTCTATAGTAAATCCAATTACGGTCGAGAAAATTGAAATAAAGTATATTCGCAATAAAAATGATAGTTTCTCTATATAAGGTATAGATGAATGAATACGTGGTCGTAAAATTTGATCCACTTTTCGTGTTTGAGTTATCAACAAGGCCAAACTAGTAATCATGATTTGTATCTTCACTTTTTCGAGGAAAACGAGATCGTGAGGATCGGAAATAACCGTTCTTTAATTCGCGCAAGAAAACGTGGAATGGTAGCAAAAATGGAGAAAGGTTCATTTCCACGAGACGCAATTTGGACCTCCGTTGAATTGTTGAATTAGACGAGCGTCGCTGAGTTTCCTGAATGAAGAAGAATCGCGCCCTACTTTCACCAAACGAGCAATATAATCTATTGCAAGTAGTCAAGTACCGATGCGATATTATTTTTGACAGTTGAGTCATATCAGTACCGCCAATTTCAGAATGATTCAGTCCCAACCACTTTTTACGTATTCCACATTTCTCTTATTATATTTTAGCATTATTAATTAATACGGGTGATATGTAATTTATTTAAATTTATTAAATTAAATTCGAGCTAAATCAAACTTACGAGCTTCAATAAATCCAACCGAAATATTTCAAAAACACGACTCGTCCCGAAATTTTGACTCAACCTGAACATCCCGAAAATCGTATTCGCACAAATTTCTGACCCGGCCCGAACATCCCGAGAATCCGATCTGACTAATTTTAGTCCCGAAAATCCCGAACCGACTCAAAAGTCCCAAAAATCCGATCGAACCCAACGACCAGACACAAACATCCTGAAAATCTTATTCGACCCGAACGTGCCGAAAATCCTATCTGACCCGAACATTCCGAAAACCCGAAACGACCTAAAAATTCGATTTATTCCGAAATCCCCATCAGACCTAAACTTTCTGAAAAACCTATCGGACCCGAATTTTGGACCCGAACATCCTAACAATCCGAGGTGAATATCTCGAAAATCCTATCCGACCCGAATTTCCGACCCGACCTAAAAATCTCTGTTTCTTTTTAATTCTTTGGAAATGTTAGAAAACCCTTAGAGATTAGAAGTTACTGAAATACCCTAAGATTATTGAAAAAATTATTAAACTTACTAATATAATAAAAATTGTTTAAATCTGCTAAAGTCTCTTGAAATTTTTTGAAATAAAAGTTTGATTTGCACCAAAAATTATTTTGCTCTAGTTAATCCATTTGGTACTTTAATATATTGTTTTTCGCAGTTACCAAATTTGAAATGGAAGTTTTAAATTGCGAATTGTCTTAATCCGGATTATTCTAATTTGATCTTCCAAATTTCAATTTGAGTATTCTGTCTAATAATTTATTTAATTTTAACAGCTTTCGTATTTTTACTTTTCTTCAATTTTTCTATTATACATTTTTGTACCTTGGATGCTGAAACGTCGTTTCTGGTTTTCACGTAATTCTTCGACCTTTGTATTATTCCTACAAATCCTCATTTTTTTTTATCTTCTAGTTGAATATAAATTTGAAATACACGTGTTTGTATACGGTTCGTACTTGGAAACTTGGTTTCGAGAGGAAAATCGTTTTCCAAATTGAAAACCAACAAATAGGACCCCAGAGACTAGTGATTGACAATGTGAATTTCTTTTCCTCGTAACGAATTCTCCTGGATTTCCGTCTACAAATATTTATGGGATGGAAACCACTCGTTTATTCTATGCAGGAGTTTTATAACGATGTCGATCTACAAGTTTTCTTTTTCAGTCCTTTAATGCAAGTGGAAAAGTTTTCTTTCAATCAAGCGATTGTAATCCGCATTTTACTTCAATTTCTATTGATAAAGAAAGCAGACAATACAAGTTTTTTTTCGAATTGTACAGCTTTAAAATTTTTTAATTATTCGACTCTACCCGAAAATCCCGAAAATCCTATAACCCGAACCGTCAAGAATATCCCGAAAATCCACTCCGACCAATAAATCCGACCCGAACATCCCGAAAACTCAAACCGACCCCAACCATTCTGAAAATCCTACTTAACCCGAATTTTTGACCCGAAAATCCTATAATCCGAATCGTCAAGAACATCCCGAAAATACGCTCCGTCCCGAATATCCCGAAACCCTAAACTGATCTAAATATCCCGAAAATTCGATCGGACCAGAAATCCTGACCAGATCCAAACATCCCGAAAATCTTATGTGAACCGAATATTTGACCCGAACGTGCCGAAAACCCGAATCGACCTAAATACCCTGAAAATCCGATCTGACCCGAATTTTCGACCCGCGCATTCTAAAAATCCGACTAGAATATCCGGAAATTCCTATCCGACCCGAACATCCCTAAAACCCAAACTGACCTAAATATCCCGAAAATCCGATCGGACCCAAAATCCTGACCAGATCCAAACAACCCGAAAATCTTATGTGAACCGAATATTTGAACCGCACGTCTCGAAAACCCGAATCGACCTAAACACCCCGAGAATACGATCCGACCCGAAAATACCAAAATTAGATGAACCCAACATGTATATTCTGAAAAGTCAACTCGTCCCGAATATCCCGAAAATCCGATCGGACCCGAAATCCTGACCAGACCCAAACAACCCGAAAATCCTATGTGAACCGAATATTTGAACCGCACGTCTCGAAAACCCGTATCGACCTAAACACCCCGAGAATCCGATCCTACCCGAAAATACCAAAATTAGACAGTGGCGTAGCAACCGGGGGGGCAGGAGGGGCAGCTGCCCCCCCGTAAATTTGGACGGGGGGGCAATATAGTCATTTTGCCCCCCACTGAAAAACAAGTGATAGTTGTTAAAATAACTAAGATGTTTGTGATGCTTAAATGAAAATGCATTTATATATAATATATATACTAGTAAACCAACACGCGCGCTACGCGCACGATTCTTTATTTAATTTCTTACAACTTCAAGTCATTAAAAAATTAATGAAATTTTGCAGATTCAAATTTAGAGATTATGTTTGAAACAACAATGTATCCGAAATTTTAAGGACATTTCGTTACATCACTTTTTTTAGAGAAATATTTCAAGAAGTTTCTAGGAATTTTAATGGATTTTGACTATTTTCAAGTGATTTTTACGAGTTACAAGGAATTTTAAGAGATTTCAAAAGGTTTCAGAGAATTTTAAGGGACTTTAAGGAATTTTAAATGTTATAATAAAATTTCCAGGAATTTTACAAGAAGTCAAGAGATTTTAATAATTTTAACGAATTTTCTGATTTTTAAAGGATTTTATAGAATTTTTAGGATTTCATGGAATGTAACGAGATTTCTAATAATTTTAATGGATTTTAAATGACGTAAAGAAACTTTAAATGTTATCGTAAAATTTTAAGAATTTTAAGAAGTTTCTGGGAATTTTAAGGTAATTTTATTGAGGGATTTTAAAAGAATTTCTATACATATATGATTTTTAAAAGAATTTGTAGAATTTAAAAGCATTTCGAAGCTTGTTGTAAAATTTTAAGGGATTTTATGAGATTGTTCTAATTATTAAAAGATTTTGTACAATTTTTAAGGATTTCATGAAATTTGATAAGATTTATAAGGATTTTAAGAAATTCTAAATGTTAAGAAATTCCAAGAGTTTTTTTTATGAATTTATAGAGATTTTTGCTAATTTTAACTTGGATTTCAAGAGATTTATAATTTTAATGGTTTTGTGGATTTTAAAGGGATTTCAAGAGGTTTTTGGGAGTTTCAAGAAATCTTGAAGAATTTTAAGCGATTTCGAAGGTTTTCGTGAAATTTTAAGTGATTTGAAAAGGTTTCTGACTGTTTTAACAGATTTTAAGGGATTTTAAATGTTGTAATATAATTTTCAGGAATTTTAAAAGATGTCAAGAGATTTCAATAATTTTAAAAAAATTTTATGGAATTTTAAATAATTTTGTGAAATTTTATGAGATTTCTAATAATTTTAATAGAGTTTAAAGGACGTCAAGGGACTTTAAATGTTATCGTATAATTTAAAGAATTTCAATCAATTTCTGGGAACTTGAAGAACTTTTCACGAATTTTAAAAGATTTTAAGAGAGTTTTATGAGTTTTAGAATATTTTATGGGGTTTAATTGATTTTAAATTTTGTCAGGTAATTTTATTGAATTCTCTAATTTTTAAAAGATTTTGTAGAATTTTTAAGGATTTCATGAAATTTCATAAGATTTATAAGGATTTTAAGAAATTCTAAATGTTGAGAAATTCCAAGAGTTTTTTTTATAAATTTATAGAGACTTTTGCTAATTTTAACTTGGATTTCAAGAGATTTATAATTTTAATGGTTTTTGTGGATTTTTAAGGGATTGCAAGAGGAGTTTTAAGAAATCTTAACGAATTTTAAGCAATTTCGAAGTTTTTCATTAAATTTTAAGTGATTTGAAAAGGTTTCTGAGTGTTTTAAGAGAATTTAAGGGATTTTATGAAGTTTCGAGGAATTTTAAGAGACTTTAAGGAATTTTAAACATTGTAATATAATTTTTAAGAATTTTAAAGGAAGTCAAGAGATTTTAATAATTTTAAAAATATTTTAATGGAATTTTAAATAATTCTGTGAAATTTTATAAGATTTCTAATAATTTTAATAGATATTAAAGGACGTCAAGGAACTTTAAATGTTATGGTATAATTTAAAGAACTTCAAGCAGTTTCGGGGAATTTTAAGAAGTTTTCACGAATTTTAAAAGATTTCAAGAGAGTTTTATGAGTTTTAGAATATTTTATAGGTTTAAAGGATTTTAAAGTTTGTCAGGTCATTTTATTGATTTCTCTAATTTTTAAAAGATTTTGTAGAATTTTTAAGGATTTCATGGAATTTGATAATATTTCTAACGATTTTAAGAAATTATAAATGTTGAGAAATTCCAAGAGGTTTTTAGGAATTTGTAGAGCTTTTTGCGAGTTTTAACTTGGATATCAAGATATTTATGATTTTAATCGTTTTTGTAAATTTTTAAGGGATTACAAGAGGTTTTTGGGAGTTTTAAGAAATCTTAATGAATTTTAAGGTATTTCGAAGGTTTTCCTGAAATTTTTTTGCGCCATTAGTTTGTTTTTCTTCTTTCATCTTCAAGTAATTCAAAAGCCAATCAGGTTTGCAACAACAATGTCTGCGAGATTTTCGAGACATTTCGTGACACCACTTTTTTAAGATAGGAATATGTATATGATGACTTTTTGTCATTCGAGTTTGCCCCCCCACGAAAAATTCCGTTGCTACGCCCCTGAAATTAGATGAACCCAACATGTATATTCTGAAAAGTCAACTCGTCCCGAATATCCCGAAAATCCTATTCGTCCCAAACATACTAAAAACTCAATCAATCAAATCCGAATAATCCGAAAACTCGATCTGTCTCGAAAATCAGGTTGAGTTGGATTGTAATGATATTTAGGTCTGGTCGGGTTTTTCGTATTTTCAAGTCAATTCGGGATTTCGGGATGGATCAGTTGTTCGGGATATTTACGTCGAATCGCGATTTCGGATCGGGTCAAATGAAAAAAATGTTTACAGGTACAGATAAAAAAAATTGTTTGGTGTATAGACAACCTTAATTTATTTATTGGAATAAGTTATAAACTGGAATTCTTTCTTCATTCTCACCATTTATTTTTTAAGCCCTACTAACTATTTATTAATTGATATTTGGGTTTTTGAATGCTTGAGTTTTAGTATAAAGTACCTATGCTTAAGCTTTTTTGTCTGTGGATCAATAGCAGTTCAAATATCATTATTAATAAGTAGATATAAGAGTTTATGCTTGCATGATTATTTTGTATGTATTATTTGTTAGATAATCGCCGCATGCTCGCTTTAATTAAATATTTAGAAATAATTTGTTTACTGATTTCTAGGAATATAAAGAAATTTCAGAAAATTTCAAAAAGGTTTTGAGACACAGTTTTAAAGATTTCAAGTGATTTTTCTGATTTTTAAAAAACTTTGTAGAATTTTTTGAGTATTCTAACCATTTTTTAGATATTTTCACAAATTTTAACGAATATCAAGAGGTTTTTAAGAAGTTTAAGAAATTTAAAAAAATTTTGAAGGTTTTTGAAGTTTTTTGTAAAATTTTAAAAGGCCAGCAAACCAATCAGGTTTTCAACAATAACGTATTCGAGATTTTCGAGACATTTCGTTATACCAGTAACGTTAGATTTTGAATTCTTCGTTTTATGCAAAAAGTATCGAAATTAAATATTTTTTCGCTCTGTATGCAGTCTTATATTTAAAAAAAGATTAGCGCTACAGAGCGAAAAAATATTTATCTATAATTTTCTTTGAGTAAAATGGAGAATAGAATTTTGAGCTTAACACTATTTTTTTTTAATTTTGAGAAATCGTTTGGCACACATTTAAGTTTACAGTAAAAGTGCACAAACAGACATATATACTAGAAAAATTAGTCCTTAGCTTGCTATTAAAGGAAGATATGTAACTTGTTTTACTTGTTTATTTGCCTATAACTTGTTTTCCGTGATATATTATCGTTTGTGTTTAACATCCGTTTGAATTTTGATAGAGGCAGGAGGATAACGGCGAAGTTGGTGGACCGGGGTACGCTGGGAATGTAGCGGTTCGACCTTATCCTCATCGTGACTACAGTCTTCATCTTCGACCGAGTTCCGGTGCCAGTACAGCCGCCGACGCCAACAACGGGATTTTCTCATCGATTAGCAACGGCTTCAACTCACTCGTGAGCAACATCTTCGGCTGATCTTCCGCCTATCGACCCACAGTTGGTCGTTTCGTTGCGCTTTTCATCACCTTCCTCTTATCACGCTTCCTCAGAATGCGAAGATACGCTTGGGCTTCGGTCGTTCTCTAGAATCTAATAGCTTCGACAAGTTTCAACAAGCTACGACAAGCTCAGAACATTACGTAACCCTAGACGAAGACAAAGTCAACAAGAGGAAGTCTTGATCCTTTTGGGTCTGCAAATCTAGACTGATTTAAATCGAGCTGTCAATTAGCTACACAAAAAATAATAATCGTAACCGGGCCCGAAAGGATCCATCGCTAACCCCTTGACCTCTTTTTTCAATCCAACCGATGTACTGCAACCAGGCAATAAAATAAACGATTCAGAACCGGTCTCTTCAACTCAGCAATATATATATATATGAGTGTTCGACAGTTTTTCTAACTTAAATTGTACAGTATTATAATTTTAATGTATTTTTTAAAATAATAACTTATTACACTAATAAGGAGTGCATGGAAATGCCCCAAATTCTGTTTTTAATAAAATTGATTTTACATAAACTTATTTTATTTAATAATCATGTGCTACAATTTTTATTATTTTTCCGAAACGCCATTTGCTCTAATTTTTATTATTCCTAATTGTCTTTTTTCATAATTTTTAATGTTTCTAATCGCTGCTTGTCATAATTTGCATGCAATATAAATTCCAATCTTCATAATTGGACATCCGGTCAAATTTCAGGTCGTTGTTTCCCATCTATGTCTAATCAAAATAGTCAGCAATGTGGGTAAAGATGGCGCTGATAGATACTTCTTTACCTACATTACCGACTATTTTGACTATACATAGATGAGAAACAACGACAATCTGAAATTTGACCGGATGTCCGATTATGAAAATTGGGATTTACGTTGCGCATGCAGATTATGAAAAACGGCGATTAAGAAAATTAAAAATTATGAAAGATGAAAATTGTAACTAAAAATTAGGATAAATAGATTTTCGGAAAAATAAAAATTATAGAAAACAAAAATTATTATAGGAAAGTGAAAAATTATGTAAAACACCGATTAGAAAAATTAAAAATTATGAATAATGAAAATAAGGAATAATAAAAATTAGGGCAAATAATTTTTAGGCAAAATAAAAGTTATGGAAAATTGAAATTAGGAAACATAAAAATTATAGCACATGATTATTAGATGAAATGAGTTTATGTAAAATAAATTTGATGAAAAACAAAATTTGAGGCATTTTCATGCACCCCCACTAGCAAGTGTCACACCAAAAAATAAATGTCGAGTTTGTAATTTTTTAAGAGCTGGGTGGCCGCAATTCGAGGAGAACTTGGAAAAATCAGGGATTTTCTATTAGACGAGTTTTAAATAACTTTCTGGAATAATTAAAAAGGATTTTGTAATTTTGTAATTCTCAGAAATCCTACAAAATTTCTTGAAAATCCGTAAATTCTTTTGAATTTTTTTTAAATCCCTTCAAATTCATTCAAATCTTTTTAAATAACTTTTAAATAATTCGCTTGACATTCTTTAAAATCACTAAAGATTTTTAACCTTATGAAATTTCTTGTAAATTCTAAAAAGAAAAAATCTTGGAATTCCTGAAAATATTAAAATTTTTAAATCCTTCTAAATCTTTAGTAACTCTTTAAAATTACTTGAAATCTCTTTGAAATCTTTTAAAATCCTTTAGATTTTTAAACATTTCTTAAAACATTCTTGAAATCCTATGAAAATCCTGAAACTCTTTCGAAACCTACTTCTTACTTGTTCTTACTTAAAATACTTGAATATTAATTGAAAGAAGAGAAAATAAAAAAATTGGCCAGGGCAAATTTAGGGAATGTTGAAAATGACTTGCGGCCACCCTGAACGCTAAGACGATATTATTTTAGAAATGAGGGACGAATAGGTTGGTTCTGCAAAAAATCGATTGTATAAAGTCAAGTGAAATATCATTAGTTTGCGTACCGTTTATACATTTTTACTGTAAGCATTATTCTCTAATAGCGGAAAGACATAGTTTACAAAAGTGGACCACTATCAAACTATTTTATTTCACTGGGCGATTTCGAGTAGAAAAGTCAATGGTGTTGAGCATAGAAATAATAGAATTTAGTCAAAATCTGATTTAATTTTTCTACTTCGAAGTAAAACCTTCACGAAAATTTTCTAGCTAATCACCCAAGATTATATTTCGTTCATTGAACTTAAAAAACTTAAAATGTCATCTTAAAGCACCGACTTTCGATTTTGGAAATACATATTACAAGAAAATGAGAATTAAGGACGTTGAAACCACTGCAGAGGGATAATATAGGTACTTATATAAAAATATTTATAAATTAAAATGAAGAGTTCGAATTTCAGAATTAAAACATGGACTCGAGCCCCTTAAATACAATTGATTGTATACCACTTTCTAAACTGTTAAAATGTATCAGACAATCCGCTAAATTAGCGATTTTTCCCTTCTGTGTCTAAAACAAAAAATATATGTAAAGGCTACTTATTTTTGTTTATATTTTCCAGGACATTCTCTATGATAGCAGTGATCAATATGTGGATTTAAGGCCATCTATTACTTATTCGATCTCTACCTTACCGAAATTTTTTTCTCTACAGCGTTACTTCTAAATTTATTGAGATATCAATTTGAAAATTTCTAAAATCAAAGGAAATATACAATATAATTTTATCTGGTCATAAATTGTTATTAAAATTTTCAAAAATTTAATAATATTCTTATCTATGAAAATATTTAGAATCAGATAAAAATATTTTAATACTTTTATTTTAATTTTATAAATTTACAACTCGATATCTCAATAAAAGTAGAAATGGCAAGAAATGGCATTGCAGGAAAAAAATTTAGGTAAGGTAGGGATATCATAATTAATACATGACCTTAAATTTAAATAACATATGATACGCCTTTACAACTGTCGATATTTAAAGAGGTAAACATATGCATATATACGACTGTCGTGATCTTCCACTGTCTTCAAGTTCGGTATATTACTAAGTTATTAAAAACATATGTGATATTTTACCATAAGAGCAGCAGTTTAGTTTTCCCCATCTTTACGCTCGCAATAATAAATATTTTTTGCTAAAACTAGGCCATTTAGCATTTACCTCTGTCTGTATATACGAAACGGAGGTAAATGACCTAGTTTTAGGGGAAAATATTTATTATTTCGAACGTAAAGGTGGGGAAACTAAATTTGTTCTTATGATAATTACCACATGCGCTTAAGGGTGTTGAAACCAAGTTCTAAACTTAAAATTCATTTTCCTCATTTTACTTAACAAATATTATAATTAGAAATTTCTTTCCTCTGTACTCACTTTTTAAATATAAATCTGTGTACAGAGTGAAAAAATGTCTACTTTTAGCATTTTTTGCATAAAATAGTACGAATTTAAAGTATCTCAAAATTTTAATTTTTTTAATTTAGAGATTATCAAAATTAGAGATAATCATGACCGTATTCTCGCAATACTTGCATTTCGATCTGGAGCACACGAAATCTTTTTGATTAAATATTCTGTCCTTTATCCGATTGTTATAAATATTATATATATTATCTATAAATTATGTATATTTATTATTATGAAGACGTTGTTAACACTTTATAGTTTCTTGGTAAAGAGATAAGACTATTCCATGTTGAAAAATGAACAAGATTTCTCAAAATTTTTCTTTCCGACCAATTATTATATACATATACATATATATGATTACAGACTGTAATTGTACTTGAAATATTAATAAATATTTTTGCAAAATGGTTTAATCTCCACTGTACCTTGTCTCTTTGATATTTAAATCAAAATATTTCATTTTTCATTAAAAATATTGAAATATTGTGAGCAAAAACTATCAAGGAGACTTTTATAGCTACAGATAACTTAAGGGCATGTGTTACTTACCATATGAGCAAATTTAGTTAAACCCGTTTTTTTCCACAATTTTTACTTTTTCAAAAAAATAATAGTGGACATCCGTCAAGAAGGCGAACACGGACGGATGTCCACTATTATTTTTTTGAAAAAGTAAAAATTGTGGAAAAAAAACGGGGGTTTATCTAAATTTGCTCATATGGTAAGTAACACATGCCCTTAAGGGTGTTGAAACCAAGCTCTAACCCAAAATTCGATTTCCACATTTTACTCAACAAGTGTTATAATTAGATATTTTTCGGCTCTGTAGCGATACTTATTTTAAAAATAGAATTATGGGTACAGAGCAAAAATATACATTTTTGTAAAATGAAAAAATAAAGTTCTTAAGGTTAAATTTAAAATTCCTCGTTTTGTGATAGAAGTATAAATATTATTTATTTTTCCGTTCTATATAACAAACTCCTATTTAAAAAAAGAGTAGCGTTATAGTACGAAAAAATATCTAATTATAAAATATTAAGGTCATGTATCAGTTATCCGATCCCTACCTTATCGGCAATTTTATCCTTGCATTTCCATTTCTACATTTATAGCATTTATAGAGATATCGAGTAAAACATTTTGTAAAATTAAAGGAAATGTGCTAAGGTAAGTTCATCTGGTCCTAAATTTTTTGTATCTCAACAAAAAAGTAGAAATGGCAAGAAATGGCATTGTAGGGAACAAAATGCCGGTAAGGTAGGAATCGGATACCTAAAACATGGCCTTGAAATCAATTCTGTGGTTAGAACTTGAACTAAAGTACCCTAGATGAGTTGCAAGTTCAATTGTAAGTATTATGTTGTACTTCAAAAACTGGGCACATGTACTTTACTTCGGAGTAAAATTTATTTATTGCGAATCTTGCGAATAGAACATAAAATGGCGACTAAAACAGCAGACTATATTTTTAAATTTTATGTCAAGAAAATAAAAGATGAATTAAAATAAATCAATCAAAATGTTTCAAGTTAAAAAACTCTCGTGATCATTATTATTACTACCCTAGTAATCAATTGTGTATTTTCCCAAATTTCGAAGAAAGTAGTTTGGATACGAGTTGTAATCTGAAAATTCAAATTTTTCATTTATTTTACATTTTTGTAAAATTTCCACGTTTTAAGACTCTTTTGAATCCGAAAAACAGATTTTTACGAATGTGTCTATCTCACTGTTAATAGGGACTTTAAAATATGGGGTATTTGAATTTTCAGTAATAATTTTTTCGTTATGTTTGCACATTCGGGATTTTTGGTTTTCGTAAAAAAAATCTCCCATAAAATTTTATTCAGAAAAAATGACAAAACAAAAACTAGCTGTCAAGTTGTATCAACTTTTGTGCTCATTCAATGAGCACTTTGCTTCCTATAAGCAAATATGATTTGCTTCCTC
>CAJFCP010024611.1:0-13298 GCA_904066005.1 Synergus itoensis | reverse complement strand
GGCTTTTGAATTACTTGAAGATGAAAGAAGAAAAACAAACTAATGGCGCAAAAAAATTTCAGGAAAACCTTCGAAATACCTTAAAATTCATTAAGATTTCTTAAAACTCCCAAAAACCTCTTGTAATCCCTTAAAAATTTACAAAAACGATTAAAATCATAAATATCTTGATATCCAAGTTAAAACTCGCAAAAAGCTCTACAAATTCCTAAAAACCTCTTGGAATTTCTCAACATTTATAATTTCTTAAAATCGTTAGAAATCTTATCAAATTCCATGAAATCCTTAAAAATTCTACAAAATCTTTTAAAAATTAGAGAAATCAATAAAATGACCTGACAAACTTTAAAATCCTTTAAACCTATAAAATATTCTAAAACTCATTAAAACTCTCTTGAAATCTTTTAAAATTCGTGAAAACTTCTTAAAATTCCCAGAAACTGCTTGAAGTTCTTTAAATTATACCATAACATTTAAAGTTCCTTGACGTCCTTTAATATCTATTAAAATTATTAGAAATCTTATAAAATTTCACAGAATTATTTAAAATTCCATTAAAATATTTTTAAAATTATTAAAATCTCTTGACTTCCTTTAAAATTCCTAAAAATTATATTACAATGTTTAAAATTCCTTAAAGTCTCTTAAAATTCCTCGAAACTTCATAAAATCCCTTAAATTCTCTTAAAACACTCAGAAACCTTTTCAAATCACTTAAAATTTAATGAAAAACTTCGAAATTGCTTAAAATTCGTTAAGATTTCTTAAAACTCCTCTTGCAATCCCTTAAAAATCCACAAAAACCATTAAAATTATAAATCTCTTGAAATCCAAGTTAAAATTAGCAAAAGTCTCTATAAATTCATAAAAAAAACTCTTGGAATTTCTCAACATTTAGAATTTCTTAAAATCCTTATAAATCTTATGAAATTTCATGAAATCCTTAAAAATTCTACAAAATCTTTTAAAAATTAGAGAATTCAATAAAATTACCTGACAAAATTTAAAATCAATTAAACCCCATAAAATATTCTAAAACTCATAAAACTCTCTTAAAATCTTTTAAAATTCGTGAAAAGTTCTTCAAGTTCCCAGAAATTGATTGAAATTCTTTAAATTATACGATAACATTTAAAATCCCTTGACGTCCTTTAAACTCTATTAAAATTATTAGAAATCTCATAAAATTTCACAAAATTATTTAAAATTCCATAAAATTTTTTTAAAATTATTGAAATCTCTTGACATCTTTTAAAATTCCTGAAAATTATATTACAACATTTAAAATCCCTTAAAATCTGTTAAAACAGTCAGAAACCTTTTCAAATCACTTAAAATTTCACGAAAACCTTCGAAATCGCTTAAAATTCTTCAAGATTTCTTGAAACTCCCAAAAACCTCTTGAAATCCCTTTAAAATCCACAAAACCATTAAAATTATAAATCTCTTGAAATCCAAGTTAAAATTAGCAAAAATCTCTATAAATTCATAAAAAAAACTCTTGGAATTTCTTAACATTTAGAATTTCTTAAAATCCTTATAAATCTTATCAAATTTCATGAAATCCTTAAAAATTGTACAAAATCTTTTAATAATTAGAACAATCTCATAAAATCCCTTAAAATTTTACAACAAGCTTCGAAATGCTTTTAAATTCTACAAATTCTTTTAAAAATCATATATGTATAGAAATTCTTTTAAAATCCCTCAATAAAATTACCTTAAAATTCCCAGAAACTTCTTAAAATTCTTAAAATTTTACGATAACATTTAAAGTTTCTTTACGTCATTTAAAATCCATTAAAATTATTAGAAATCTCGTTACATTCCATGAAATCCTAAAAATTCTATAAAATCCTTTAAAAATCAGAAAATTCGTTAAAATTATTAAAATCTCTTGACTTCTTGTAAAATTCCTGGAAATTTTATTATAACATTTAAAATTCCTTAAAGTCCCTTAAAATTCTCTGAAACCTTTTGAAATCTCTTAAAATTCCTTGTAACTCGTAAAAATCACTTGAAAATAGTCAAAATCCATTAAAATTCCTAGAAACTTCTTGAAATATTTCTCTAAAAAAAGTGATGTAACGAAATGTCCTTAAAATTTCGGATACATTGTTGTTTCAAACATAATCTCTAAATTTGAATCTGCAAAATTTCATTAATTTTTTAATGACTTGAAGTTGTAAGAAATTAAATAAAGAATCGTGCGCGTAGCGCGCGTGTTGGTTTACTAGTATATATATTATATATAAATGCATTTTCATTTAAGCATCACAAACATCTTAGTTATTTTAACAACTATCACTTGTTTTTCAGTGGGGGGCAAAATGACTATATTGCCCCCCCGTCCAAATTTACGGGGGGGCAGCTGCCCCTCCTGCCCCCCCGGTTGCTACGCCACTGTTCTCGTATTTTACTCTGCTTTCATCAATGAGATATTGACTCTTTACTTCTCAGAAATACATAGCAAAGATATTTTTGATTGTATATATGTATTTAGTAATTTATAAACATATACTTTATTCTTGAGTTTATTATTTTTAGAACTAGGATTAGTAATGTATATTAGAATTTTAGAAAAACAAGTTTTTCACTGAAATGTAAATTTATGTAAAATCATTCTTTTCTGAAGCTTTGCATCATTCGATAGATGATAAAGTGGTAAAATCAGCGTCAACAAAAATCTTTAACTTTTATCTACCACTTTTGGACTTAACAAATATTATAATTAATTATTTCTCGCTCTATAGCGCTACAGTTTTTTGAAATAGTTTGTTTATAGAACGAGAAAATATTTAATTAAGAATTCGAAATCTAACTTGAAAATTTAGTTTTTTCATTCTACAGGAAAAATTATTAAAACTAGATATTTCTTCGCTCTGCACCCATAGTTCTATATTCCATGAAAAACTTTTAAATACTTTAAAATACGTAAAACTCTCTTAAAATTGTATACAATTATTCCACAAAATCTTTTAAATATTATACAAATCTCTTGAAGTCACTAGAAACGCAAAGAATTTCAAAGATTGCCTGGAAATTCTTTATAATCCTTCGAAATCCTTGGAAAGTTTCTAAAATCTGTTAAACAAATTATAAGATCTATATAATATGCAATACAACAAAAATGTTGATTTCTATTTTCTCTGACAAAGTTTGTATTTTCTTTAAATAATGCGATTTTTAACTTTTTAATATAAGTGGGAACAGGGCTTTAGTACCTTCATTTCATTATTACTCAGGGCACTAAAACCCTGTTGTCACTTACATTAAAAAATTAAAACTTAATTAAAATCAGAGTTAGTTGTATTGTTATTGTTTGAAATATTTTTTACGATTTTGAAATATAATGGTATTCCTTTACGGAAGTGTCGTTTGTAAATTATCACGGTGTTTTAACTTCAAGGAAAAATGAAAGAGAGTAGGAGTGAAGAGAGTCGCGTGAATCCGATGGGTGGAAGGAATTACAGTAGGAAGTGTGTCAGTAGTGCGTGACAAGCTATTCGAATAATCAGCTTGAATGACCTCTTGAAGTGTCATCCAATTTCTGCATTCAGGATGACGTACATTTCTTGAAAATACAAATTACTGAAATTTGAAATTCTTGATAAATAACAATTTCGGAAATAGAAAAGTCCCAAGAGAAGATAGAAATACCAAAAAATTTAAGCAGATTTTTAATAACGAAATGAAAAATCTCGTAAATTTGGGAAACTATTAAATTCGCGAAATTAAAAATTCCTAGATTGATGAAAATATTTAAATGTTGATTAAAAATTAAAGTTTTTAAAATAATTTCCAAAAACTGATCAAATTCCTTGCAATCTTTAAACTCATGCGAAATTTTATTCAAAATTTTAAGTATCCCAAAAATCACATATCTGGATATTATTTTAATTTTTAAATTTCTTAATATTTTTTTTTAATCCTATAAAGTTAATGAAAATCATAAAATTTTAAACATTTATTTAAATACAAGAATAAGATTTTAATAATTTAATGATAAAAAAAAAAAAACAAAAGTAGAAAGAAACGAATCGCAAGCGTAGCTAGTAAAATAATTTATAATCACTTTCTTTAATTTTATCAAAAATTAGATGAATAGATTTTAATGATTAGGCTCCTGTTTTAAAAAAAAAAACAGCTTAAAATTTCAAAATTTATATGAATAGTAAATATGTAATTATGACACCGACCAAAGAGAATTTTAAATCTATATTTTTTTAAAATTTAAATCATTTCTCAAGATTTCCCTTTTATTTAAAATCAAGGTAAGAATCGCCTTTTAGTATCGAAGGACTAAATATAATATTTTTTTGAGACTAACCTAATGTTTTTTATCCCAGCTACGTCAGCAGTTTCTAAATGACAGAAACTTAGATGACAGTAACATTTTAGTTAATGGCGTCGAGCAGAGAATTCAATTCGGTTAGCAATATTTTGGAGGATATTGTTGATAGAGTGGAACTGCTGGAATTAAAGGAAATTCAAACCGGAAATGTTACTCTGGATTTACCAAATGACAACTTTTCTTTGCCGATAAAAAGCAGATCTTCGATAAGTGAAATTTCAGGATTGGATGACATTAGTTGTCGAATTTGCTACGACACTCATCGATCACTCCCGATTGTATTTCCTTGTAGATGCAAGGTTAGAGAAATATTTCCCAGGGCCTGAAATTTAAATATCGGACTCACTAAATTTATTTATCCGATCCCTACCTTACCGATATTTGTTTAAACAACTCAAACCCACACGAAATGATATTTCGAATTGAAAATTTGGGAAATTAAATAAAAGACACTAAAGGAACGTCTATGAAGTCATATATTTTATTTCTAAACAACGAGATTTATAAATTTTGTTGTTGTAAGTATAAAAAATGTGAAAGAAAAACGTTTACCACATAAACGTTCTTTGGAGTCTTAAATTAATTTTATTTTCTTTTTTTACTTTAATTTTAATTTAATTTTGAACTTGTTTCCTCATAGAGGAAGCATTAATACTTTTCCATACACTAGCTTTAAAAATATATTTTTAAAAATCTATTTTTAGGAGCTGGAAATTACCACGGCTACAAAACTTTCTCTATGCATGCACGGAAAAAATTTGTTCCGGAAGAATCACCGAATTAGTTCAGAGATTGAGAATATGAGAATAATTCAGTGAAAATTACGGATCTACTTATTTTAAATATCACAGAACTTTTTTAAAGAGAATTACATAGAAATTTCAGGAAAATTAAAAATAATTCTGGTATAATTCCTGGATAGTGCTGTAACTTTCTGAATAGGAATCGAATGAAAATGTCAAGTGAAGTTCTGTGAGAATCCAGTAGGGCGACTATAGAAATTACGGAGGAGTTCGGGAAAATTTCAAGGACGCCGCGCTATTTCAAACAGTAAAAAAAATATTCCTATTTCTCTGCTCCGCGGGTAGAGATGATTTATAACATTAACATTATTAATCTGCATTACATATTTACACACAAATGTTTATATATTAATTTTAATTTATTTTATACATATAATCGCACGCTCTTAAAAAATCTTAAACGCCTTGGGTTTCGAACCCTTCTAACACGTATATTTCTAACCCTAACGACTAAGTCTCGCGGCTATATCACACTGGGGATATAAAATCAAAATCTTTGTTTAGCTTTACCGGGCCGGCTCAGAACGATGAAACGTGCGCAGATGGACTGCGCATTCTGATTTACGGCAGAGTTCGGGAATTTTTCCAGTCCAAGATTCAGAATTCTCTTGGCAGGGGAATAATAAAAACTCTTTTAGAGACATAGAAATTCTCCTGAAAAATCTTGTGAAGATTATCGAAATGTTTTATATTTTCTACGAAACTTATTCGTTATATTTCATTTAACCTTTATAAAACCCACTTTCAGTGTTTACTGTGAGTTCGGTAATTTTCTTAGAACGGTTCGAGCTATTTTCCTGAAAATTTATTTGATATCTACCGAATTTTTCTCATATCCTCAATCTCTGAACTAATTCGGTAATTCTTCCGGGAAGAAAAAAAAAATCTGCTTGAAACATCTAAGAAAAATAAATAGTTGAGACAAAATCTGACCAAGTCCTGTTCGCGAGAAAATCACTTTTTTGTTCAGTCAAAAATACCAATAATCGGTTTTTTGAGAATATCTCCTCAGGTGTGTATTTTATCACAAAAGTTTTTCTTATATAATTTATAGAGAATTAAATTTCCTTTCGAAAGAACCCTGTAGCTTTCAAAAATGTCCATTGGTTACCGAGATAGAGCGCATATTAGTGAAGTCAATCAGTGAAAAAAATCGTTTTTTCCGAGATACCTAGAGGACTCAATTACCTTCAAAATGGGCCTTTGAACAAAAAAGTACTTTTCTCGCGAACAGGATCTGTTCAAATTTTATCTCAACGATTTTTGAGCACTCCTAGATACCAGAAAAAGCATGCCACATTCACTTTTCTTAGGTGTTTCAAGCAGTCTTTTTTTGCTTCCCGACCACCACACATGAGAAAGTGAAAAACGATCGATCTATTTTATATTTCGAAGCCTTAATATTGTGCTACAATTTTGGTTTTCTCTGAAAATCAAGGCACAACTTGATTCTTTCTTAATGTATAAATTGTACAAATTTACATTTATTTACAAATGCTCCTGTCTCCCTATTTTTCTAGGGAACAATTGGAGCAATTCACTTGCTCTGTTTGGAACAATGGCTGGAGGAGAGCAATAGAAGCAGTTGCGAGCTCTGTGGATATGAGTTTCAAGTAGAAAGAACACCTCGGTACCGCGCTCTCCAATCAATTCCTATCTGGCTATGCCTCAGCTATCAGAGACCTCGGATTTATGTTCGCAATCTGCACTCTGATCTGCTTCGCTGTCTACTTGTCACTCCACTGACAGTCGGCTGCTCTTACGTCTGCTTAATTGCGGTTGACTTTTATACGAAAAATCAGACCTATGATAATTTCCCTCCAGCTAGGTGGACCACTTACTCTCTCTTGGCAATGATGGCGCTCATCATCTTCTCCTATTTCCTCTGGATGTATACGACCATCGGATACCATCAGAGAATCTGGTTCTATTGGTGGCAGAAGACCAGCGTCGTCAAGGTCACCTTACCCATGAAAAATAACAACGATCAAGTTCCAATCAGATTTATAGACAAATATACCTAAAAATATGACTATTCATTTTTCTCTTAATTTACATCGTCGAAAAGTGATTGCGTAAATGTACAATTTAATCTCAAAAACTGTCGAATTTAAAAAGTTTGGTACTAAAATGGAAAATATTTATGTGAATTTATTATTTTCTGGATGTTGACATAATACAGTAGAACCTCGATTATTTAGAGTAGTTTACCCCTCGACTCAATGCTACCTATGTTATTATACTTAAATAAATATTCAAATTGTACAATTACATATTTTCTAAAATTTGATAAATTGTTTAGACTACTTATAAACACTTATTTGATAAACTTTTGACATAAATCACATTTTTGGCTCGGTTACTACATATCTTTCTTTCAACCTCGCATAATCGTGAATTCGGATAAAGCGGGATCGGATAAGCGAGGTTCTGCTGTAATTGAAGGGATAATAATAAGTTAATAAATAAACTTACATGTGCGGATTATTATGTCGAATTTATTTAATTTGCACGTCGTTTGATAGAAATCTTCCCTCTGCTTAACTGGGATGTGTATATCCGCACTTTGCTTCCGTCCGTAGATTTTTTTACCCAAATCTTGAACAAAAGAAAACATTAACATTAAGAAAAGGAAAACGAGGGACTGATCACTCAAACGAGGAATTTTAAGGCATTAAAAGATTTTTCAAATTCTTGAAGAAAAATGAAAACCTTAAAACTTATTCATAAATCCAATAAAATTACTTACAGCTTCTGTTCCAATCGCTGATATATTTGCAGAAAACCTCGCTAAATCCTTGCCTTCCACGTACACTGATTGACCTCGATGAAACCTATTATAAAAGAACTCATAATTTTAGTCATAAGTAGCAAAAAATTATAGGGCGACCACAAAAGATTCAATTTTTTCATTTTCCCGACTTTTCCCTGACTTTCAGACAAATTTCCTTGACAGAAAAATATTAAAAAAAGGAAACAAATTCTCAGTAAAAATACTACTGAAATTTTTTAAAAATTTCGTATATCACTTTAAATCTTTTGAAATTTAAAACCACTTCACACAACACTTAAAATTCGTAAAAATCTCTCAAATTTTCGACAACCTTGAAAATCTCTTCAAATTCATTGAAATTTCTTGAAAACTCTTCATGAAAACCCTTAAATTTTCACTAATTGTTTTAAAATTCCACTAATTCTTTTAAATATTACTAGCAAACCAACACGTGCGCTACGCGCACGATTATTTTTTTACTTCTTACAACTTCAAGTCATTCAAAAACCAATAAAATTTCGCTGATTCAAATTTAGAGAGCAGATTTGAAACAATAATAAAATTTATGCGAGATTTTAGAGACATTTCATTACATCATCTTTTTTAGAGAGTTTCAAAATGTTTCTAGGAATTTCAATGGATTTTGACAATTTTCAAGTAATTTTTACAAAAGTCTAAAGATTTTTAGGATTTTTAAAAGATTTCGTGGAATTTTAAGATATTTCAGGATATATTTCGCAGAATTTGAACGGAATTCATGAAACTTTAAGAGATTTTTTAAAGGTAGGGAATTTTAAAGGATATGAAATGTTTTGAAATTTTGAGGAAAATTATGAGGTTTCTAAAAACTTTAAGAGATTTCAACGAATTTTAAGCGATTTATGTTTTCGTGAAATCTCGAGGAATATTAAGCGAATTCAAACGATTTTTATGATTCTTGAAAGATTTTGTGGAATTTTAAGAGAATTCTAAATGTTGTCATAAAATTTCCAGGAATTTTAAAAGAATGCAAGAGATTTTAATAATTTAAAAAATATTTTATGGAATTTTTAATAATTTTGTGAAATTTTATGATGATATTTCGAATAATTTGAAGGGATTTACTGATTTTTAAAAGATTTTCTAGAATTTAAAAGGATCTTGAAGGTTGTCGTAAAATGTTACAGGATTTTATGAGATTTATCTAATTTTTAAAAGGTTTTGTAGAATTTTAAAGGATTTCATGAAATTTAAGAAATTCTAAGAGGTTTTTAGGAAGTTTTAGAGATTTTTGCGAATTTTAACTTGGATTTCAAGAGATTCATGATTTTAATGATTTTTGTGGATTTTCAAGGGATTTTAAGAGGCTTCTGGGAGTTTGAAGAAATATTAACGAATTTTAAGGGATTTCGAAGGTTTTCGTGAAATTTTTTTGCGTCATTAGTTTGTTTTTCTTCTTTCAACTTCAAGTCATTCAAAAGCCAATCAGGTTTGCAACAACGATGTATGCGAGATTTTCGAGACATTTCGTGACACCACTTTTTTAAGATAGGATAGAAATCTTTTGTAATTTCTTTAAATTCTTAGAAACCTCTTAAAATTTTCTAAAATTATTGAAACTATCTTGAAATCACTAGTAACCCAAAGAATTTCAAAGAATGCCTAGGAATTCTTTATAATCCTTCGAAATTCTTGAAAAGTTTCTAAAATCTGTTAAATAAACTATAAAATCTATATAATATGTAATACGATAAAAATAACATAGGTAGCATGAATGTCAATTTCTATTTTCCCTGACAACTACTCGCATTTCCCTGACATTTCCCTGACTTTCCTGACATGTGGCCACCATGCATGTTTATGAAAATTTTATTAGACTTTCAATCGAGTCAAGCTTAGGTTGATTTACACCTAAGCGAAACTCAC
The DNA here is from genome assembly GCA_904066005.1 of Synergus itoensis. Classification (NCBI taxonomy): domain Eukaryota; kingdom Metazoa; phylum Arthropoda; class Insecta; order Hymenoptera; family Cynipidae; genus Synergus; species Synergus itoensis. The sequence goes on along the minus strand of CAJFCP010024611.1, from coordinate 3,463 downwards.
CATCTCCTTTCGTAAAGAAGTTTCCCATCCTCGATTCGCGTCTCCACAAGTGAAGAATCGGTGGCTATATTCATCGGAGGGGTTGGCAAACTGACTGGATTGTAATGCTGCATTACCACTGCAACGGAGAGGAAACAGTCGTCAGGATAAGCGGAAAACCAAACGTCTGCTTGGCACGTGCTAAAATATTGAAAAAAGTGATGCTCAATCTTATAAGCGAAACGCACCTGGTTTACGGACTGTAGTCAATACTTTTCCGCGACTGATTGCCTTCAAGTCACTGTCGATTTCCTTCTCGTCTAGCAAATAATTTAACTGGGCAGGTGGCGGTTTTCTTCGCTTTTCGACTTTTTCTGGTACGGGATCATTTGGCCTTCGACGTAGCTTTCTTGTCATTACCGGTTTCACCTAGCAGGGAAACAAAATGTTTCAATCAATATAAAGGAAAGTTTCATAATCTTTTAAATGACTTTTAGAACTTTTAACGAAAATCTTGCAATATTTTATTTAATTTACCTCCATGGAGTCACCAGTCAGCTCCATCGTGTGCCGGTCGGATTCTATCATTTTCCTCTTTTCTTCCATATCTGTGAGAAGATTCTCTTTTAAATCGATCTTCTTTTCCTCAAATTCTTTCGCTGCTGCTTTCTTTTCTAGGTTGTAATCTCTCTCAACCCAATCAGTGAGGTAATCGCGATTTATTGCATTCAATCGTAATCTGAAACCGACGCAATCTTGTTAATATAATTTTGTTAAAATGTTTTAAATGCATAGGTATTTTGAATATAAATTTTTACATAAAAACGAAATAAGATGGAATTTAATTTAATTGAAACGCATTCAAATTTTTAAAAATCTTTTTTGAAAATAAAAGGATAAAATTTACTGCAGTGTTATCTTTTGTCATTAAAAATCAATTATTTATACCTTTCTTTATATTGAGCCTCCAGTCTTTTCAGCTTCCGATTATACTCTGGATGTGTGCCGTCTTTTAATTGTTGCAATTGTTTCTTCAAACTGGCGAGCTTGTCCTGGTAAACCCTATAAAATTTTTTTTATTTAGCAATTTTTTTCTATTCTTCAAACTAGTTTGCTACACAGTTTTTATTTTAAGGGCATGTGATACTTTACCATAAGAGCAATTTAGTTTACCCAATTATACATTCATAATAATAAATATTTTTAGCTAATAAGAGTCAATAAACCTTCGTCTATATGAGAGGAAGGTTTATTGATTCTTATTAGCCAAAAATGTTTATTATTATGAATTTATAATTGGGTAAACTAAATTGCTCTTATGGTAAAGTATCACATGCCCTTAATGGCATTGAAAAATACAAATTGCAATAGAAACTCTAAAAAATGATTTTATAATTTTCATTAAGAACACAACATAATGAAAATTTTTCAATTGAAGCTTTATAATTAGTCAATTTTAACTTAATCTTTGATTATTCTACAACATTTTTCTAAATCACAATCCTCAACAGTTGAACATTTTTATTTCATTTCATTAAAAAATGAATAATTTTTTTATTTCAATTATTCAGTATCTAATATAAAGGATTAATAATTGACTAATTTGAAGTTTGAAGTGTTCAAAACTAATGTTTCTAAAGTTCTGAACATTCAAGTTACGAATTCTAATTAATTTAAAAACTTTTGTTTATGGTAATTAAAAAAAATAGTTTAAAGTGTAGATACTACATTTTTACGTACTGTTCTTTAATTTCGGTATATTCTGACTTTCCCATATCAGTTTCGCTCGCTTCTTCAGTATCTGAAATGTTTCAATATAAGTTTTATTCACAGAAAGATAATTTTAAAAAATTAGAATTTTTCCAATTTTTAAAAAGCCCACAAAATAGTTGTTTAACAGGAATACATATTTTATAATAATAATTTCAGAAAGTAAGTTTGAATTCCATTCTGTAGATTTAAACTTGCAATTTTATTAAAAAATGTTATAATAACCTATTTTGTCTTAGTCGTATTTTTTCTATTCTAAAAAGATGATGAAGAAAAAGGTCGAAAGTCTTGGTTTAGAGAAAAAAAAAAAAAAAAAAAAAAAAACTTTATTGTTATATTTAAAATAAACAGTTAACTCATTTATTATGACAATGTTTAAAAATTAAAAAAAAAATCAACTATTATATTATATGACCCAAAACACACTTAGTAATTATTTAATTTATAAAATATGTATAAAGAAATATTTTTTATAAATATATATTATTATTTTTAAATTCATATCATTTAACTGTTATTCCTATAAAATGAAATTAAATAAATTAAATTTATTAAATTTTTGAAAATAAAATTTGAATTATGTCGGATATTAGGAAAGAAAAAATAAAATGTCATAAATTATAAAATTTAAAAAGAAAGCAAATGCATACGCGGAGCGCGCGTTCATTTTCGTATTGAAAATAAACGATTATGTTGACAAAAATAATATATAATATTTAATAATAATTATTATTTAATAATGTTTCTTGAGTGCGTTAGAGTGTTAATCCAACACTGAATTTAGAAAAAGCAGAAAGCGCAAAAGAAAGGGACACAAATTTAGTATAGGATAAATTATGAGATTAACCTGTCTCATGTTTACGAAGAATCCAAAGAATATTTTTAAGTTTGACGTGTTTGACTTGCATTGGGCGACATTATTATCACTTGTTTTAATTGTTTAAACGTTACTGCTTCAGAGAAATACACAAATATATCAAGTTTCATAAAAAACGAGAATGAAAATTTGATATACCTTCATCGCTTTCATCCTGATCTCCATCTCTGTTGTCATCCATATATTCTTCATTTTCATCGTCCATCTCGAATTCATCTGCTTGGCCGAAAGCGGATGAAAACGGCGAGCCTTGATAAGACATTATTAAATTAAATTTAAAACTATTTTCATATATTAGCACTATAAGAATTCCGGACGCGTCGTAAATAAACTGTCAAATTCTGATTCTACCGTATTCTATCTGTCTAGTGTCTACAGGTACTCAGGTAGGGGGGGTTGTAAAATTTCATGAAAGTTTGGTCCAATGAAAAGTTTCATGAAACTTTGGGGGTCTCTTGAAACATTTCAATGTTTCAAAGATGGCGGCGGGAAAATTCAAAATAAGCACCAATGTCTTCCTTGAGACATTTTTAAGTGTTTATATAACAATTTAACAATTTTCTTCAACGCATTCACAAATATTATACTTTTACTAAAGAAATATTAAATAATATTCCAAAACAAATTAAATTTGCGGCACCGTCGACAGCTGCAGTGGGATTCCGAGCTCAAAATCCGAACGGATCTCTCTTTTTAACACCGTAGGATAGAAAGAGAGGTCCGTTCGGATTCGTGTGCTCGGAATCCCACTGCTGATCTGATTTCTGCACATGCGCAATTAGAAGTTCATCTCCTTTCCCTCCAAAGTTTCATGAAACAATGAAACTTTGACAGTGA
>CAJFCP010024610.1:9731-26386 GCA_904066005.1 Synergus itoensis | reverse complement strand
TTACGAAACATGTAACTGCAAAAAACTTCCATTACATGTTTCGTAAAATTAAGAAAGAAATTTCTAACAGTGTAATTTAAGTACATATATCTTTAGATCAATAACCCAAATTGTCTAAAAAGATATTTTTAGGAGAAATTGCATTCTAGTTAACTGCCATAAATGGGACATAGGATGTTGGACAAAATACTGTATAACTGAACAATGGATTGAGAAGTATGAGTGTTGAATATGAGGAATAGAAGGAAGGAGGACGAGGTAGATGAATATGCCGAGGCTCCTCCTGGTTAGCTCTGATGTGGTCTGCGGGTTGAGCTTAATAACCCTAGGCCCTCGACCTCGTCAAACAAGCGCTCCTAAACTGGTGCTTGCCTCTTTGCCCTGGTCTTTGGTGCCTTAGCAATTGACTTCAACGAGTGATGAAGACGTAATAGAAAATTTATAAAAAATATATATATATGTGAAAAAATAAATAAAAATATAATAAAAGACTTAAAATTTGTAAAATAATACATTCTCATTTTTTTATCACCTCTTTTCCAATCTTCCCACCTACCCAGAATAAATGTTAAGAATAAAATTTCTAAAATGTCAAAATTGTAAAATTACTGATTAGATATTTAAATTAATCAATCTATATCAATAAATATCAATATCAATAGCCTTTCTTAATAGAGTTTATTTTTAATCGCTTTTATGAAAGCTCGTTTGACAATATGATTGTGTTATGAAATTAAAATGTCCTCTAATTAAAATGCATAATTATATCGATAAATAACGCCGCGAATCGCGTAAATGTCACTCGTTTTAATTACTATGACTCGATTTCTTTTATGACCCGATTCGGTTCGTTGATATTCAGAGCCTGCTTTATTATTCACACTGTATGCAGAGAATTCTTAACGCATGATAAAAATTAATTCTTAACGCTTTTTTGTATGACATTAATATGATAAATGAAGTATAAATTAATTAAATCTCGATATTTCGAATCGTTTTAATTCCACCCCACAGAAAATTATAACGATAGGGGCTAATGCGAAGTTGCGCGTTATTTCCGCCTTATTAGATTTCGCAAGCTCTTTAAGAAACGTGAGGCGGCGTAAAGTTTTCAAGAGGACCTGAATCCTGGATGTGATTAATGAGATTTGCGAGTCTTCGATACAATTTCGTGAAGTCGATTGAGAATCCAAAGTCGGGTTGAGAAAAACACGGAATGGGTGAAACAGGTGAAATATTAAAGAAAATTGAGGAAAAAGAAAGATGCTCATGGCACTGCAGGATATTGAGGTGGAATTAATATTGATTCACCGGAAATGAGAAAGAAGTATAAATATGATTCGTCCAATCTGAGTTTAACTCATATTTCTGAAGCCACTTAAGTTATACTGAAGCCTCTAGAATCTACACCAAAACTGATATCTCCCCATTTGTGAATAAATTAAATATTAATAAAAGGAACATATTAATAAAAGAAAAGCGTATGAACTTATTAAAATTCAATGAGAAAAGGGAGATGTTTTTCTTGTAAAGTTGGTACAAGTGAATTGATAGCCAATTGCAGAAAGGGGTTTGATAAGTGCTCCAAGTGCTTTGTTACATTATTCATTCCGAGAAAAGTCTGCGTGTATATCATTATTCAATCTTTTTATAAGGACTTTATCAAAGGTTCTTGTTTTTATTTTAATTTTGCTTCCCCATAGAGGAAGCTTTGTAATCGTTACATTTTTCAATATTTTTAAAATGGTTTAATTAAACTTTCCTCACGTGATAAATGTCTAATACAACATTCTAATCAATTGTCCGGATGTATGTGTGTGTGGATGTGTGTGTGTGTATGGATGTCGCCATTTTTTATTGCCCTATTAACTTAAAGACAGTTGTAGATAATTTGATGAAATTTGTAAGGTATATTGGCTCCACCTATATCTCAAAACGTGCCAAAGGATTTTTCAAAATATTGAATATTAAAGTTTTTATTTACATTTAAAATTTTTTAAAAAAATTGATTATTCGTCAATAACTTGTCAAATAATCAAAATTCATAGCTTATGTAAAGGAAAGAAAGATTCCTCTCGTCAAGACGAATCGATTGACCTGTGTGATTAATTTTTCATATATTAGTTCAAATAAAAACACTAATCCTACAGGTCAATCGATTCGTCTCGACGCAAGGAATCTTTCTGTATATCATTATCAATCAATTATCATTATCATTATCATAATCAATCATTATCATTATCAATCTTTGTGTATATCATTATTCAATCTTTTTATAAGGACTTTATCAAAGGTTTTTGTTTTTATTTTAATTTTTATTATACTTAACATAATGTTAACATAATCTCTCATGTAAAGCTGGTATTTAAAACAATATCAACTTGAACTCCCCACAAAACCATCAGTCACCATTATTTCGTTCTTGATGAAAAAAAAGACTGCTGCTGAAACTCCCAAGTTGCACGAACTTCTGTTGCAGTAAGCAGACCCATGGCAAGTGCTCGATCGAGTTATAAAATTGTTATATTCAGATTATGATACAGCAAGTTTCGTAGCCATTTGACACAGCTCTTGCGTGCAGAGGAAATTCAGAACTGCGCAAGTGGTTTATGGAAGTTTGTTTGGATTTCATTACCTTCAAAACAATTCTTTCATCAAAACTTCTTTGAAACATTCTTCTCACGAAAAAGGTTAAAAAAAAAACCAATGTAAACAATTCAGTTTAGAACTCTTTAAATGCTTGGAAATTCTTTATAATACTTCAAAATCCTTGGAAATCTTTTAAAATCTGTTAAATAAACTAAAAAAGAAAGACATAGGATGAATGACAATTTCTATTTTCTCTGACATTCACTTCGAGACTTTCAGTTTATAAAATTTTTTATATAACTTCCTAGAAGAGGTAGATCAAAAACCTGCGAGGACATTTGTGCACGGAAAAAAACTCTACTTAAAGAAAACTGGCCAGGTCCTTGTTAGTTTACCCAAAAAGGCCCTAGCAAATACTCCACATAGGAAAAACTGATCAATACCCCATCAGAATTAAAAAAATATTTTGCGGAATAATTATTTACAATATTTTATTATCAAATTATTTAATTTTCTGAAAAGAAAAGTCCTATTATAAAAAAGATGTATTAATTATGTAGAAACAATAAGTAATTTTAAGAAATTTTTAGAGAATTTCAAAATAATTCACCAGAATTTCAAGATTTTAGAGTATTACAAATTTTTTTTTAAGTATTTGAAGGGATTTTAAACGATATTAAAGAATTTTAAAGGATTTTAAAAATATTTTAAGAAATTTTAAGTGATTCTAGGGAATTTAAAAGTATTTCCAAAAAATTTAAGGATTTTCCAGAGCTTTCACAAGATTTAAAAAATGATAAGATATCGTAAAGGACTTTAAGAGATTTTAGTGAATTTTAAGAGATTTCAAGTGATTTTAAGGAATTTAAGAGGGTTTTAAGAAATTTCAAGTGATTCTAGGGAATTTAAAAAGGATTTTAAGATATTTTCCTAGATTTCAGAGATATCAAGATTTCAAAGATATCAAGATTTTTTAAAGGAATTTAAGAGATTTTACGTGGTTTTATAGGAAGTTTAAAGCGATTTCGAGAGATTTCAAGTGGATTTAAAAAGTTTTTAAGGAATTCAGAAAAAAAATTCATAATCCTTTCAAGACTTTCAATTATTTAAAAATATTTGTAACTATTGTAAGGAATTTTTAATGAAGTTAAAAAATGTTAAAGGATTTTAAAAGAATATGATAAAATTAAAGAATTTTCAAGAAATTTCAGAGTTATTAAAACATGTCAAAGGATTTCTAAAGATTTCAAGTGATTTTAAGGAATTTCAAAACATTCAAAAAAGTTTCAAAATTTTAAAGTAATTTGGCAATAAAAAATGTTTTAGTATTCTTTAAAATTTATCAAAACTCTTGAAATTTACTGAAATTACTAAAAACTCTTGTAATTTTTTAAAAGCCCTTTAACTTTCTTGTTATTAAAAATTATGAAAATAATATAATCATAAAATGTAGTTTAGTAATAATATTCATGAAAACCTGTTTAAAGTTCCTAGAAATATATTTTTCCGCGTTTTTCAACAACATACAAATTATTAAATTTTCCAATATGTAAATATAACCATCTTTTATGTTTTCATAAATAATCAAGTGTGAAAAATGTTGGGATTTCCCTATTTTTACACTATTTTTGGTTTCAACGTGAAAAACTCTTCAATGCCCTGTTTCATTATCAATAAATTGGTATTAATGAGATATTACTACTGTATCATTGCCCCATAAATGTCTAATAATATTAAAATATTCTTATTGAAAAAAGAAATGCCGACCAGGGCCTCGTCAGAACCCAATTTCTACAGGGTATCCCTGTTTTTGATATATATTATATATTAAGTACTGTTTTATTTATTAAAGTAGTTTTTATTAATGAAGCGCTCGTAATTATTTTTTCCGTGTTATTTTTTTTTTTCTGTTAAGTTGACACGAACATGACATATTTTCCCTCACTCTCAGCTCATTTATAAAACTCGATCGTGGTCCAAAACTTCGTTTTGAGAACTGTTGCTAGTGAATAGCGATGGAATTAGTGTCAGGATCTGTACACGTACGTAATACGTAACTACGTAAGCGGGGACGCTGGGTACTCGCCAATCTCGCGCGAATAATTATGTATAAAGTCAGGGATGGGGTGGATGGTGAAAATGGTGATGTTGGTGTGAAGGCGTTGCATGTAATGGTGGTGGTTCACCGCTCAAAATGCGTCTAAATATTAATGAGCTGTCCCTGCCTAAGGCACAACATGAGACAACTTCGTCCGCTATATTCCATGTTGCTTCATGACGTAGCGACATTTTTACTTAAAACCAATCTTTGCTTAAAACTAAATGGTAGTAAGTTTTTCTGTAAAATACAGAGGAAATTTAAGATATTTTCAAAATGAGGAGGATTCTATCGCGGCTGAAAGGGTGTTCAAATAAGCAGAGTGGAAGAGAAAACTGACTGCATTCGCCTTTTCTGAGACTCCTAATCGATTGCCGCGAGTTTCAAACTTTATACCGCCACCCCAGGCTGCCGCCTTTTCCTTCTTTTCGCGAGGGTCGAAGAGGAAGCGAGCCCAAGAAAACGAGAGAAATTCTGGAAGGTAGAGAAAAAGAAGCGGAGGAAGGGAGATAGACGCGACGTGGGAAAGAGGCAAAGTCGCGAGGAGAGGAAGGGAACAAAGTCTGTAAATTTTCTTACATTTTATGAGCCATCAGAATTTCATAACCGCGAGCCAGCCCGCGTGGTACTTTGCACAGGAAAAGTTTCTCGGCTTAGGTTCCTCTCTCTTTACTTTACTCTCCTTCTTCATCTTCCATCTCTTTTCTTTTTCCATTTCCTCTCAATCTCGCAACCTTCTGTCTTTGTACTTTGATTGCCAAGAAAAACGGATGTGGGTCGAATGAGATTATCTCCGAGATAAAAACTATACTCTGAAAACAGTCTATTGACTGTCAAATGATTTATTTTACTTTCAAATAATTCCTTTTACTGTTAAAGGATTTTCTATTCAAAATAGACAATATTTCCTTTGATGGGGAAACTAAAACTTAAACAATGTACAATCGCTCATACATAGGCGTAGCCTATAAATGCAATCCTGTTAAAGGATTTTTTTTCTTAGTCAAAAGATTTCTTTTCATAGACATAACAGATGAGTTTCTTAACGATGAAACGATTCCTTTGGCAGATAAAAGAAATCTGATTAATTTCAAAGGATGCATTTTGAAAGAAACGTAATTTCACTATCAATAGAATTTTTTAGAGTGTATTACAAAGGAAAGAAAGAAATATTTAAAGGGAACAAGAAAAATATAAATAGAGATGATGCATCAAAAAAGAAACAAGTTAGTTTGGGAGATTGAAAGAACTCACGGAATAGCAGACACTAATTTGATAATAAATGTCACTGAAATTAGGGAAATCTAGATGAAAAAGTATTCGTCTCCGCTAATATTAATTTTGATATTGCCTCAAGATGAAATGTCAAAGGTATTCATTTGTAATTACCAAATATGAGAGACACGAATGAAAGTCCGCAGATAGAAGATTTATGCATTGCGTGTCTCGTGGTCGCGGCTCCGCGTGATTTCATGCTCAAACGGTGCGTGCAATATCCCGAGACCATAATGTGCTTGTCGCGGATCGCCGATCGACAATTTGTTAAATGGCTCTTTCGCAGCCTGCGAGCAACCGCAAAACCTTCATGTCTTGTTCCTTTTTTGCTAATTTCTCTGCCCGAATTTTTAGTGTGTAAAAGTACAAATAATTACTCAAAATAGTTTAACTAAACTGTAATTATTATTATTATTCTGCAATAATATGAATAATGGTGAAGTGGTTATTAAAAACTTGGCTCCTATTATTACTTTATTATTGACTTTTCTGTTATTATTATGTTATTCCATTACAAATAGAACTCTATTCATAATGAACACCTACATCTCTAACTTAATCTATAGTTGTCAATGTCAAGACTATAATCTACAACGCCACTTATAACAAAACTTGTTATCTATCTCTGACATATGGAAACTTTAATTCCACTTATAGACTGAGGACATTTGATAAATCTTTTTCATTCATGAGAGCAGATCGATAATAGAAACGAGACTAGATGTGTATAGATATCGAATAAAACACGTTTTTAGCACATAGTTGCAAGTTTTCCTTCGGGAATTATTCCAAGGTAGGGAACAATCCACGGGTGGGCGTAACGAAGAGATAGCATGAAAGCTCTTGTGGTTGAATGGCAAATAGAAAGACGAATAAAAAAGTATAAAGAAGATCTTTAGCCTTCATATGAACCGTAAACCATGAAATATATAGAAATACAAAACTCAGAAACTCAGAAATAATAGAATGTCATTTTGAATGACTAAAGCTGAAAAATGAAAAAAAAAAAGAAAATAAAGCTCGAATAATAGTCGTTAATTCATTTCCATTATCAGAATATATGAGATTCCGCAAAAAGGGAGTTTTTCTATGGGGACACGAAGACAAGAGAGAACTCCTCCTTATCTTGACTCATTCGGTCCGATCGGCACCAACAACACGCACATAGCAATAATTGCAGTCATTCCGAACCATTCGCTTTATTGGCCGAGATAATCTCATCGCCCTATTTCAACGTCTGTCCGTTTTTCCCTCCTACGTGACACGTAGGCCACCAAAACATAAGACTACTTCTTGATATACTGCAAAGAAAGAGAAAAGACAATGCCGGAAGAATGTCTTTTTGGAGGAAGAATGTCTTTTCGAATGGGCATCGATACATCCAAGATGTCAATCTTAAAACAATCCTTAAAGATGAACAACATCCTCAAAGAGGACCAGTCAAATTGAAAAGCACTCATTAATTTAAAAACCGAGTTTCTTTTATAGATGCAGCAAACTGCGTGAATTCTAATGTAAGTGAAAAGGGTAGTGGTTTTATTTTTGTCTGACTAGCAGTAAGTAGTAACAGACGTGATCAGCCAATGGCTACTATAAGAATCGAAATTCCGGATTTGGAGTAAACATGATCAGTGTTACGAGCGATACCAAGTTACGAGCGTATGCGTAAAGCCTCCCTGTTGGGAATCCGACTATATTTCACGAAAGTAAATCGGGTGCAATGAGTTAGAAAGGATCGAATTACCCACGCTTCGCTCGGGCAATCCGGGCACATGTCTCGTTTTCTTTCTCTCACTCTGGCAGGCAGGTGTCTATCCGACCGTGGTTTCTCCTGAAACCTCTGGGATTCCTCTCCAAAGAAAAGAATAACTCTCTTTTATGATATTGCGACATGGAACATGATACCTATTTGTCCGGGAAGAACTCCCACCGACTCCAGAGAAAAGAAAATTTCATAAAAAGAATTTCCGAGTTGGGACTCCAAAGTGGTGTCGCGGATAGTGTCTAACGGAGCAGAATATTGTTTTGATGGTGAGGAATAACTTGCGGTTTAAATCTATCAATCATTCCTCCGCTAGTTTTCCTCATCCTTCATTGTTTAGACATTTTTTAGATTTTAGATTTTTACTGTAGGTAGGTTTAAATGATGCTTCTCCCCCCACCCAACTAGGACAACAGATCAGGGATGAGAAACAACAACCCCTGAAGGGAAATACAGACACAGAGGGTACAGTTAAACAGAGAATTCAGTGAAAACAACTTGGAGCAGAAAAACTGTCTCAGAAATAAACAAATGTTCCAAAAAAAATCATTTAACCCCCCTAAGATTGCCAGTTAAACTACTTACGGGAACAGCTGTTTTACCCTTAGCACCTCATTGCCACCTCTTCTCGCGCACTCTGATGACCCAAACCGTTCATAAACTTCTGAAGAACAGTCCAAACCGAATTTTGACCTCTGAACTCGTGGAACTGGTACCAAAAATAGGTGCCAAATTAAACCTATTGTCTTTTACAAACTTCGTGAACTTCCAAACGGGATTTTCTTTGAAAATCTGAAAAACCGGCGATGATCGTACAGATCGGAGACCGAGGAGCGGTAACAATCACCACTCATGCTGAGAATATCTCGCGGGTACTTGGCTTGGGCCGCCGCCAGAATCCGCGGGGGTTCATGCGATCGGTATGACGGTGGTGGTTTCTGAGGAGGGTTGCGGGGGGCAGGAAACGAGAAAGGAGGAGATGGTGGGCGGGCCGCCCCACCCGACACCGTCGTCTGTGATTGGACCACCCCTGTTAGGTCTCCACGCACCCCCGCGGACCTCAGACCCCCCATTTTCCTCTTCCCCCTCATCAACCTTCTCGTCCTCTTCCTCTTCCTCTCTCTTCCACCTTTTCCTCTCTCCTCCACCTCTTCCACCACCTATTCCTCTCGCCTTCTTGTCTCCACCCTCGCTTCCTTATTCTTCACCCGCTATTTCCTCCTCTCTTTATTCTTCTTTTTCGCTTTAACAGACCCAGCCCTGATACTCCGAAGCTGGTCGACGCAATAGGTAAAAGAAATCTCTTCGTACTTTTTACATCCGCGAGGATGTTTTCTCTCTCTTCAGCTCTTTTAGCTAGAAAAAGATCGATCAATAATGTGTGACAGATTTTATGAATTTCATGTTACTAACTTTAGAAACTCATATCGGATATACTGAAAATATCTTTATATGCTCTGCAGCTGAAGTCAGTTTTCATTTCGTGGAATGTCAATTCTAAGTCGAGGGTTGAAATTAGAAACAATCCATTTCGCCATTAAAGATTCAAGTATTTCTGAAGTGTAAATAGATTCTAATTGGAAGGGATGACGGGAAAGTTAAGGAAGTACGAAACGGGTAGACGTCAAGGTGATCTAAATGTCGAATTTATGATTTGAAATGATCTAATTTTTCTCAAATCCCTATTTGACGAATTTTGAGAGTATTGGACTACATTCTGTTCTGAAGGTAAGGAAACTGGATTGAACAATTGGATGGAAGAGGCGATAATCTGAGGAGGCGGGCAGTTCCTCAAGGCAACGGCATTTCGTTAATTGGAAACCGGTGAGCGAGTAAGATGAGTTTTTGGGGTAAAAATCAACCCTTCCTGGCGTTGTGCCCTTCGTAAGCCCTAATGAAGCGAGTCTTCGAGGCTGGCTGCCAGCGTGCATGCCTTCGCGTCGTATTAATTGCCTAACCTCCGACTCCCTTTGCCCCTTTTCACCCCGTGCAGTTACCCGCGATAGCGCATTCTTCGACAAATTGGATCACGCTATCGCACGAACACTCGAGGAACTATATACAGACACTAAACTAGCGGGTGTTTCGATTTTTACAGTTTTCCCACTTTTTGTTGATGGAAAGCATCAGAGATCAGAGTATCAGAGCATCAGAGTTCAAAGCATTAGAGATCAGAGATCAGAGCACAAGAGATGAGAGCATCAGCATTAAAGAGATATACAATATTATCACAAGAGATATCGAAAGGTAACGTTTTATGAATATTGGTTGGATTGAAATATCGGTTTAAGGTTCGACCTTTAATCTAAGGGTAAGTCGTGATGAAAATTAGCGAATCGATCATCAGCGCCCCTGACGTTCTGCACTCTACAGGCCTAGCGGACACGATCGTTGGTCCCGGTCACACCAAGTACATGTAAACGTCAAACGTTTGCAATTAACTGCACGATGAAGTGAAAGCTACAAAAAGAAGGGAGAAAAAAAGAGTGAGATTCGTGCACGAAAGTAGCGACGGCGTGCCGAACATGAAAGAATCTAATTGCAGTTCGAAGGGGAATTGAACGACCTAGGCTATACTTTTAAATTCCAAACATCATAGTAACCTAGTGACACACAACTAATTCTGACAAAACCTTTTGTATCTTGTTTAGGTACAAGACTACAATCGTCCTGATCGTACAAGACGTCCTGAAAACGATGTTAAAAGGCTAACGCTACCAAAATCGATCGACAAACAGGATCTTCTCTGATTGACATCTTAATTTGCTTTTGAAATAATTGAATTCCTTCAAAAGGAATATTCTTAACGAGAAGGAATCTAGAACCGGAAGTATAATCATCCCTAGACGATGGCTTTAAGGTTGAGGGAGGTTAGGGTTCCTCGGGTAATTCCGTTAGGCAGACATCAGATCGATATAATCGGCAACCGCGGTTCCAAGACAATTTACCCCATCGAGCCTTCACCATGATTCTTCCTTCCAAACCCTGTACCATGAACCCTTCGCAAGAAAGGGGTGCGTTACCCTCTGAGGTATCCGACGGAACGGTGGAATTCCTAATGCCAATCCTACTCCCGATCAATGACCTTAAACTTACCCAAATTCTCTTATACATATATCCTATATAATATGTATAATATACATATATATACATCAAACAACACATCCAGAGTAGATCAAAAAACTAAAATCATTCCTAAGATATAAGCAAATTACTTCTTCACAGAACTCATTTTCAAAGCGTTTTACCGTATCGGTTTTTAATCTATTAGAAAAGAGTTTGTATCCTTCCAATATGGTTTTAAAGATGTAGAATCAGAAGTTGGAAGATTGTGGTCGTGAATAAATCTCCTTTCCATGGTTGGGATATTGTCAGCAGAATGTTAAGAACACGAAATGCAGAATATGAGAGAAAACCACTGTCTTTTGACTAAAAAGGTGGAAGGAATAGACGCGAGATGTAGCACATCCCGAGACCTAGAGACTACTGAACCAGCCCCATAGCAAACCTTGTTAACTGCAGTCGACAACCAAGTTTAAACTTCGGGTAACAATTCCCCTACCGGTTCACTCTCTCCCTGTCTCTCCTTCATTTGCTTTCTCTCCTCTCTTATTCATCCTCGATATCACTTCTTATTCTCGTACCCGGTTATGATTGTCTTACAAATAAAGATGCATCAACATTTGTCACAATCAAAACAATATGTCTTAGCTGAAACCAATGTCTTAACTCAAATCAATTTCATGTGTAAGCAATGCATTAATATTTATAGAGATTATGCAAAAACCGGAAATCAAATAAATGAAAACTGAATAACTGAAAACTGAATAAATAAAAACTGAATAACTGAAAAGTTAGCAAGTTGAGTCATTAAAGAGAGATATTGAGACTTATTTGTAGCGAGCGATGACCGCAAAATTAAATCTGTTTCTGCAACCGGTGTGGTTTGGGGTGAGAAGAGTTGAATAACCAAGTTCAGCGTAACCTTCGTAACCGAGCGTCAGTGCGAAACTTGGTAACCGCGTAACAAGAAAGAAGTAACTATCGTTGAGGCAGACTAGTTTGTTCAATGGCACGAGGGGAAGAGGGGAGGGGGTTCAAAGTTCTTCGTAAGAACAAGAACAAGAACAAAGTTCCTGTCGACACCCCAACCCCTGTCCCCTCCTTCGAGATATACACAGTCAAGTTGGCGCAAGCACCTCACCTTGGAAACTTTGGCTAAAACCAAATTCCACGTGTACGTCTGTTCACCAAAACTCATTGTATCAGCCACTCCAAGAAAGCCTCAAACTTTGCGATCTCAGAGACTTCGATACCTCATCGAGTAGGCCAGGTTGTTGGGAACTAGTACAAGTGAAATGTCGGAAGTCAAAAAGTAAACAAGACTTGTTGTGATGTCTGTGCTCTACTCTAGTAAAGTTCTCCGGAAAGAGATTGACCCCATTTATGGGACAGTCTTCACTGTTGTAGTATTAAATGGTGAATGGTGTTTAATGAATGTTTTTGGCTGCGATTTAAGGGATAAGGAAGATTTGCTGAGAATGACCTAGTTTTACATTTGTTCTTCGATCAATCTTCAGAGTTATCTTCAAGAGATTTAACTGTACAGTTCCTGGATGAAAGGGAATTGGCGTTTGTTTTAGACAAACACAAAACAGTTAATGCACTTTTTTTTTAAAGTTATACAAACTTTTAATGCGAATTGTGGTAGAATTTTTTGCCAAGCGAATTTGAAAGTTGAAAGTACTTTATCAAACCCTTTCTTCTTTCCAATTATGGCCGAGGGTGTGACCAAATCTTTTTTTAAGTTACAGATTCAGTTTTATGGCGAAAAATCCTATCGGAATTAGCTTTAATTTGACTAATTTCAAGTAATAAAGAATAAAACCTTCGTTTAAAAATTTTCAGATCTTTTTGGTGGAATATTTGGAAAAGTACCAGAATTTCGAATAACAAGATGATTTAGGAAAAAAAAACTTTGACAAATGTAGTCAATAGTCAAGAAACAAGTAATCCAAACCTGTTTTCTTGTATTCAAAGCGGAATCATTGATAAGTCATGTGAACTTTCACAAAATGGAGAAGATAGCCGTTGATAATCAGAACTCTTTGGAATTTCATAAAACTTATGTAATTTTGATTGAACAATCAATCATTTTCGAATGTTCCTTAAAAAAGATTCATGAACTCATAATTAGAAAGGTCTATCTTTAAGGTAGGTTTATCTTTAAAATTGCTATTACCGATAACTAAGCAAAGCTGTTAATACAATAAAACTGTACCTACAATATTAGTACAGAAAGCATCTAAAAAGTACAACTCAAAATGTATCGAGTCTTTCTGTAACTGCTTCACCAAATCCAAAAAAATAATGTCTACTCACGAAGCGAGATGTGGACCAGCAGTTAAACTCCGTCGGCGGCGAGAAACTGAAGGGTCGAATCCTCGAAAGTTCGTCGAAACAAGGGAGAAGGATGAAAATATGATAAACTCTCCGAAGGTATCTAGAAACAAGATTAGCAATTTTTGGATGCTGTTGGTTGAAACAATCGCAAATTTAGCCGTTAAAATTAATTGAGATTGACATAAACATGGAAAGGTATCCTCAGAACCGAACTGAACCGCCACGTCGGCGAAGAGCGCCGATTTTCGACGAGTCACCCCGAAAGTACAGCTCTAGTACCAGTAGAGCTCCACGACGACGACGACGACGATGACGACGACGACTATGAAGGAAAAGGAGGAGAAGGAAGAGGTGGCAGAGTAACAGGAACAGCAAGAAGAGGAGGACGAGGTGGAGCATTTCGTGTCTGTATTAGTGAGGATAGCACTATACTCTGGCTGAGTCAAGCATGCTCTGTTCGTGAGGAGTTAGATTAGAGGAGAGTGTACTGGTGGACGTGAGCTCAATTTTGAGCCAGTGGTCGTGAGTGTAAAACTTTTCTTGCTTGTGTTCGTACGCACGCATCGACTCGAGAGAGAGAAGGCTGAGGTGGAAGCAGAGGGAGAGAAAAGACCATCTAGAGAGAAAGAGAGAGAGAAAAATAGAGAGAGAGAGATAAATAGAGTGAGAAGGAAAGAGGGGGAGGTAGATGAAAATAGAAAGAGAAAGATGGAAAAGTACAGAGTAGAGGAGAGATGTGGGAAGTTAGAGAAAGAGAGAGGGCGTACCACGATCCCGCTCCTGCGGAGACGAGCTTCCAAGCAAAACGCATGGTCCACCTCGAGTTATTTCCTTTTCCCGTGGTAGCAACCACCCTCCGACTCTCCCCCACGTCAACCCTCTGGTGCCGCCTGAGCCCCGCAAATTATTACCAGCCGCAGGTGCATTTTTTATCGACTACCTCCAGGGCGAGGTCGAACCAGATTCAAGAAGAGCAAATGGATTGGTTCGAGATTTTTTCACGATGGAGAATCTTCTGTAGAAAAAATTTCATTTATAGGTGTTGGGGTATTGTCTTGACTGTCTATGATCCTTTGAACCTATTGACCATTATAGCTAGATTATCCATGAATTATTATTCAATCCATGAATTATTCGGAATTCATATATTGCTGCTTTTTGATTTCAAACTAAACGCAACCGAATTTTCGGAAAACAATGTTTACCTCATCTAGGGATGATCTACTATTGGATGGAATAGATGTATGGGGTTTGTGAGATGGACGTTCGTTTCCTGAGCTACCGAACGTTGAGTTTAATGCAGATTAAGGGCTGCGGGGTGGAGAGTCCTTTGTAGAACGCGTTTCGTTCGGTATTAGCCTGGAAGTAGCTCCTAGAACCGGGGTATTACCTGGAATTACGTCTCAATCTACCGTGGCCGTCGACTAAACTAATATTAAAACTTTTAACGTAGTTAGCGCAGCCCGTGGTTGCTTTACCGTCCGTGAAGCTCCACTCTGAGCGCGGCTGCATTGACCGTTACCGGACTTTGATGTGCTTCCTGCGAAAATTTGCTCCGAAGTCATAAATTAACTGTGGAGGACCATGACGACGATCTCGCTGCTTCGTCTATTGAACACTCGAAACCCATCGAACGAGCTTGGATACTGGCAAACGTCTGTCGATTAACTCATAAATTTTCATCAAAGATGAAATTCCTGATTGCTAATTATTAAAGGAAAAGAGCTATATATACCAACAAATATTAAAAATCTATTGAAACATTGTATCCTTTTATGCATATTTAATTCTATCTTAATCTAACTATGTTATAAAACTATTTCTAAACTCTCTTACTTTTTATGAGGGCGATAATACGCCGAGTGATTAGAGTAAAATTTTAATATCAATATACATATGTGAGACTATTGTATGTGCGACCTTCTAGAACATTTGCATGTTAGAATTCTTATTATTCAATATTACGATATCATCATCAACGTGATAAACATATGTCACCAATCATTTGAGATCAAATCAAACTGTGATACGTTCTTCAGATGGCAATATTTCATTTTTCAGTAACTAGATTATCAATTAAATGAACTTGGCTTGAATCATCTCGCATTTGAATATACATTTGTTCCAATTAATTCTCCCCTCCTCTCAAAGCTGATTATTCGTAGGCCACGAGGTCGAGTGCTTACTGAGAGATCGGGAGCAAAAACGAGTATTATAATTACAATCAATTTACATGAATCACTCCGTAAAGTAAACAATGTAACAACTAAAGACTCAGTTGTTATTAAATTAACAATTTTATCGCTTATTTGTCTTTCAATTTCAATTAACACAATGCGTTCAAATTAGGAATACAAAGAACAGCCTAGGAGAATAGAATCTAAATTTCTATTAAATTATTCACGTTTATATTTTTTTCTAATTGAACACCAATCGAGTTCCAATTGAATTCCAATTGAATTACAATTGAGTTATAATTTTCACCCAAGTTCCTAATCCTTCTTTGTCAAGAAATTAAAATCCTTTCGATTTGGGATGCATGTATTTACTCGGAATTGTTCGCATTAATGTGTAATCATTTGTGATTAGATTTTAATTGAACGCAATTTTAAGGAGCGTAAAATGAGGGCCGAGAAAGTGAGCTAGCACTTTATGATCATTACAAGATAAAAAGCTATTGCCGGGCAGTCTTTAGTCCAAGAATCTGGACGAGTAGTGACGAAACGTCTTGCCCCCACCTTCAGATGCACCCCTTCGGTGCAAAAGCTCACTGCGATTTTCACTCAACCCCTGGCACATCTAAATCCTCAGGAGTTCCTCTCTCACCCCCTCAAAGCCATCATCTCCTCCCCAGTTACCTCCTTCACTCTCCTCTCACGAACCACTAACAAATATGCGCATGCGTAAAATCCCACTCCAGAACGCTCCAGGATGGTTCGAAGCTTCTCGCTCCACGTTCCACGCCTCCCACGACAGGCTTACTTCAGCCAACTTTTTGTCCCGTAAGGAAGGAGGTATAGGTATATACGTCAGGTGTACGGTAGGTACAGTACCTAAGCGTCGCGAAAAAAGCTCAGAAAGGCAAAGGGGGTGGAGCACACAAGAGTTAGACACGAAAAAAGAACAGAAATTTTTCTCGATCCTTCTCTCCTTCATGTTGATTTTTTTTCTTAATATTTTTTTTCTCTTATTTCACTTTTTTCCCTTAATATCTTTCTCTCTTTAGGTTTTAGAATACGAGTATCTTATATCTATTGAAAATGAGATTGAGAGCGAGGAGGATGTTTGTTTTTCCTAGTATGAGAAAATTACCTGTACACAAGGTCGAAACTTGAGGAGAGTGTGATTTCTTTTTTTTTTCAGCAACGATCCACTTTCTCCTACCTTCTTCTTGTATGAAACTTAAGTTAACTCGCTTTCTCGCCCACTTTTCCGGCTTCAAAAGTTCTTAGCACAAGAGTGAAGAGACGTTTTGATTGAAAAGGGTGAGGGAGGTTTTGGTTAAAGGGGGAGTGAGAGGGGTAGTAA
>CAJFCP010024609.1:6327-24835 GCA_904066005.1 Synergus itoensis | reverse complement strand
TGAAAATTATGTCGAATGGTTATTCGGAAAAATAAAAATTAGGAGAAGTGATTATTCGAAAAAATAAAAATTATGCTAAATAATAATTCGGTATTATAAAAATTATGTCAAATTATAATTCGATAAAATAAAAAATATGTCAAACAATAATTCGGAAATATAAAAATTATAGCAAATTGCTATTAGATCAACCGATTTTCGGTAAAATAAATTTTAGGGAAAACAGAATTTGGGGCATATTCATGCGCCCCATTCTGAATTAATTCCGCGGTAGTCTGCGTATCGAGATTTAAAAGCTGAAAAAACAACATTTGTATAAAATAAACACAATTTTAAGAAACATAAATTTAATATTCTTTTCAAACCGATATTTGGATCAAAATTTGAATTTTACGTTTTTCAAAAAAATTCAAGAAAGAAAGAAAATTTAAGAATTCCGAGAAAATTCAATTCAGAAATAATTTATTAATTTTATTAATTATTTGATTTATTAACTTTATTTATTATTTTCTATTAATATACATTTTAAAAATAATAAATTGCAAAATGCAATTAAACATTCGTTTTTTAATCATTAAAAATTTGCAAATCAGTTTTTACTTTTCCGAAATAATTTAATTTATTAATAATAGAAATATAAATATATATTAAAATTCGTCAAAAAATAAATCAAAAGAGGAACACAAAGAAGCAAGCGGAAACATAGAAGCTTGCTTCAATGTGCAAAGAATGTGAACAAATTAATGAATACGAAGCTTATTATCCTGTATTCTGTTCAAATGAAAATCTTAAACATTTACATGTTAAATTTAAAGTGCTTTTACATTTTTTACCCCTTTTTTTACATTGCTTTCACGAGTTAACGATTTTAAGCAAATTCAATTTTTTGTTAAGTAATGAAAGCAGTTTACCGACCATTCATCAATATGTGAAACAATTTTCGATGACACAATTTCTCTCTCTTGTAAATTATTATTATCTTCCCTTACATGACGTTCAAATCCTGCCTCGCAGATGTCCATTGTTTCATTTACTAAACCGTCGTCAGAGATGTCAGTAGTTATCATATTGCTGGTCACTGATGAATGAGACTCATTTTCTGCAGAGGTAGAACTCTTTTTTTGAAAAAGGAATGTT
This sequence comes from Synergus itoensis, assembly GCA_904066005.1. NCBI lineage: Eukaryota > Metazoa > Arthropoda > Insecta > Hymenoptera > Cynipidae > Synergus > Synergus itoensis. The sequence goes on along the minus strand of CAJFCP010024609.1, from coordinate 23,698 downwards.
TAGCATTACGGAAAACAGTATCATAAAATAAAATACATAACTGAAAAAGTAAATGGAATTTTTTTTCCTTACCAGTTCTCTAAATTTTTTCTGATAACGATACCAGATAGACGGAGGAATGGAACTCTGTGAGCCACTTTGTAAGTAATTTATTTTGTATTTGTTGGGCCTCATAGAGGAATCAGTATCCTAAAACGTAATATTAATCAGTTACCGTAATTAATTTTAATGATAACAAACTTTGAACACGGGAACACGGTTAATATATGCAAATATATATATATGTAGATGAAATTGAATACAGAAATACTCATTTTAGATGAGAATAATGCAAAATTGTTGACATATATTGAAATCTTCTTAAGCTTTACAATTTTAATGACTACTAATTTTTTCATTCTTATATTAAAAGTAGGTACTTTCCACTTTATGACAACTTGGAACATAAAATTTTAATCGATGAAGAAAGATATACTTCAAGAGATCGAGCACTTTGAGTTTTTGTGTAATATGGAATAAAGAATAAAAAAAATACTGGGTAATATAGAAAATATATCTCAATATTAGGAAACGAATGAAATATGACGAAATATTTCTAAACATTTTCAGCACAAGTGTTTCCTTCACGTGTCTATTTTTTAATATTACAAATAATCATTAAAAAATACTGCTACGCTTCTAATAGTATAAGTACAACGATTATAAAATAATTATATAAAGTGACTTCAAAAAATTTCAACAAAAATTGTAATATTCATAATAAGAATTCCAGGTTATACTTACGGAATCTTCTTCAGACATTTTTAAAGTTATCACTATCACTTTTACGCTTAAAAAATAGTTTGAATAAAGTGCCAGAAATACTGGGAAACAAATAAAATTTTCGAAAAGCAGTTACGTGGCAAAATCGGCAGTTACTATAGTCGTCGAGAGAAAAATTGAGATGAAAAAAAAAAATTGAATGAAAAATCGAGATGAGAAAAAATTGAATGAAAAATCGATGAGAAAAATTGAATAAATTTGTGCGCTGCCCTAAATCATGCGCAGTAGCTCAGGAAGTATTTCAGGTTGAAGTATTTCAGTGTACGAAATTTGTAATTAATTATTTTGAGTCTGAGAAATGTTCTCTTCATGCTCAAAGTCCAATAAAAATGCGTCTAAAGCGAAAAATACAATGAAAATTACCCACGCAACAGTTCTATTTTACAAAGACAGTTTGACGGAAATCATTGATATTTCCACAATTTATTGCTTCGATCCTGAAAGCGAACATGATTTCGATAAAAATAAAAAATATAAACTGTGGGTAAATGATTGCAGCGAAGATTTTCAATACATCTACATTTTACGACTGGGAAGTAAGTGCATTTTCATATACTATATAAGAATATATTGACATTGACATATAAATTTATAGAAAATGAAGAAATTCTTCACGAAGGACGTTTATTATTCCACTTCATTATACTAATTTTGTTGAAGAAAGTTTTTCTTTAGGCAGCGACTCTGAAAGTCCGCAGGTAGACGGACGAATTTCTCCAAGATAATTCGTCTAAACACAATTTTTATTTATTTCAATAGCCTGAAAACTTTAATTAAATAAATTCATCCGGCCATTGACATTCTGATGCAGCCGAACGAATTTTTATATAATAATTTATCCGGAAAATTTGTAACCGGACGAATTACATACATTCGGGATTAATTCATCAGTCTAGCCGGACGTTAGACGAAATTTTGCGTCCTTCTATAGCCGGACGTTCAGACAAATCGTTTTTTTTTTTTTATTTTATAATAGGATTCTATTGTAAATATTGTGTCAAAATATCATCTTTTCGTTTTAACCTATTTTTCCCAGAATTACTGAAAAATTAAAATTCCCTTGTTCATATAAACATCCCGTTTTTTCTCTACAATTTACAATATGCTAGCATATATATTGTTTAACTTTGAAGTAATACTTGTTTCACTTTAGAATTTAGATGATTAATATTTGGATTTATGTAATGGAGAAAATCAGTGTGGCCACATGTCAGGGAAATGTCAGGGGAAAATAAATTTTTCTGGGAAATTCTAATAGTTGTCAGAGAAAATAAAAATTTCAATTTATGCATTTCAGTGAATTTAAAAGTTCCTTATTGAATTTTTAAGGATTTCACGAGATTCTTATGATTTGTAAAAGCTTTGTGACATTTTAAAGGATTTCAATAGGTTTCCAATAATTTGAAGAGATTTTGATGAATTTTAAGGGTATGCTCTACGGTGACGACGTAACCAATTTTTTTGGCGCTCACCATGTCCAAACGGAATCATATATCTCTCTCTCAAAATTTGGTATATAGCAAATGAGACATTAAATTGCATTTGTATATTTAGTTGTAGTCAAAATTTTGAAAAAAAATCAAGTCGGTAAAGTAGGGATCTGATCTTTTTTCAAAATTATGGTTCCAACTAAATATACAAACGCAATTTAATGTCTCATTTCCTATATTCCAAAGTTTGAGAGCATTATATCATTCCGTTTGGACATGGTGAACGCCGAAAAAAATTTTTCACAATCAAGCGCAGAGCATGCCCTTAAGGGATTTTAAAGTTCCTCGTGGAATTTAAAAATATTTCAAGAAATTTTTAAAAGATTCTGTGGAATTTTGAATGATTACAAAAAATTATAAAAGCTTTTTTGGAATTTGAAGGATTTTAAACGTTTTTATAATTCGTGGAATTTAAGAGATTTCAAATGATTTTGATGAATTTTAAAAGAGTTATAATGAAAATTTAAGGGATTCCATGGATTTGAAGCAATTTCGTGGAATTTGAAGAGATTTCCATGCTTGTGAATTTCAGAAATTTTTACGAATTTTAAGTGATATTAAACTTCAAAAGATTTAATGTGGTATTATATGAAATTGTTGAACATTATCAATATGATTATTATTAAAAATTTGTTCGCATTTCTAATACAATTCTGTCAGGGAAATTTGTCTGAATGTCAGAGAAAAGTCAGGGAAATGTGAATTTAAAATGTGAATTTAGTTAATTTAGTAACTTCAAATGAATTTATTTCTTTCTCATAAGTATAATTTTCATTTATGAATCTCATACTACAAAGATTAATGATTCCTTTTGAATTTCAGCAAGTTATCATGATCTGGAAATTCAAAACCAGCAAAAACGTTTGATTTTCCCAAATAAACGAAACAGAAGCTTTTTTTCGGACAAAGAGAATGTTTGTGTAAGTGGGTCAAATATTTCATGACATATGTTTGATGAAATTTACTAACCCTGAACTTTACCTGTTCAATATATTTCACTTGGTTTTTGTAGAAGAGCAGGAAAAGATTGTTCAGTGATAAGAATAATATTCAACAGAAGCAGGAGAAACTCTTAGAAAAAAGACAGACATTTATTGATTCTGAAGATTCAACATCATCAGATATTGTTGGAATGATGGATAATGTGGAAAAAGGTAATTTTTTGTAACTCATTTGTTGAAATTCTGTATCTAGCTATATCTCCTATATAAAAGCAGGAAGTAATTTAAAATTTTTACTTAACTATATAACTTGCTTAAAAAGATAATACATATATTATGTAATATTGAAAAAAAGTTTGTTTATCCCCAATTACAAACAATTTATCCTTCAGAAAATAGCGGATAGTCCCTACATGAGAGCGAACCTGACGATGACAGTGCACATTCCATAAACGAAGATAATAATGATGAATTTTCCCCTATTAGTCCTCAATTTGAAAAACGAATGAAAAAAATGAGCTACTTTCCAATGTTCCGTAAGTGTGTAATTAAATTATAAAAATAAAGACAACTAAAATAACAAATAATATCTATGGAGAATAAGCATCAACTTCTTTTTACTTCCTTGTTACAATATTAAATTACTTATGTTTCTTCACAGGTTCGCAATCGAAGCAAGAAAATTATCAACAAAGGTCATCGAACAAAATAGAAAGTAAATCTTTACCTTTGAAGGAAAATGTAGAGGTTCCGGAGATTCTTTCTAGAAGTGCATCTTTATCTTTTATTACTTCCAAGTCAATACCAAAAGAAAATGTACGTCATGCTGAAAATGCAAGTGGAAGCTACAACGCGACGAGTTCTCAAAGATGTTACAAAGCAAGAAAAAAGCAAGAAAAATCACTTGATGATGAGGGATCATCAGCTCGACGACGGTTACATGATGACAGTCCTCCTAGGGAATACGAAGCAAGAAATAGTCGCAGAGAAAAAACACTTGATGATGAGGGATCATTAGCTGGACGAAAAGTTTCTGATGACAGTCCTCATAGGGAATACGAAGCACGAAATACTCGCAGAGAAAGAACACTCAATGATGAGGGATCATCAGCTGGACGAGGAGTTCCTGATGACAGCCCTCATAGGGAATACGAAGCAAGAAAAAATCAAGAAAAATCACTTGATGATGAGGGATCATCAGCTCGACGACGAGTTTCTGATGACAGTCCTCATAGGGAATACGAAGCACGAAATACTCGCAGAGAAATAACACTTGATGAGGGATCATCAGCTCGATGACGAGTTTCTGATGACAGTCCTTATAGGGAATACGAAGCACGAAATACTCGCAGAGAAAGAACACTCAATGATGAGGGATCATCAGCTCGACGACGAGTTCCTGATGACAGCCCTCATAGGGAATACGAAGCACAATATACCTCCAGAGAAAGAACACTCAATGATGGGGAATCATGTACTCGAAGACGAGCCAAAATTGCAAGTCCTTACAAGCATTACGAAGCTATAAATGACGAAGTAAGACTCTTTCTTCATTTTTAAATATACAGTCTGTTCAACAAGAGCGTGTGGTCTGTATTTTTAAAACTATTGGAGATTTTTGAACGTTTTTTTTTTTAAATTAAAGTACGTTCAAAGTACTAATACGCGTTTATGATACCGCTTCAGTATCGCTCGAACCGTCCGAGAGAACGCACGCGAATGAAAATGAGTTCTGTTTACGCTAAACGTTTTGAAGCCGTCTTCTTGTGTTACCATCCAAAAGGACCAAAAATGTCCGTCACAGCGGCTGTTAAATACTTGAGAAAGTCCAAGTCGTTCATTATGAAGTGGGTTGAGCGGTATAAAGCCGGCGGAACTGTCGACGATCTTCCTGAAAGAGGCAAATCTGGAGTAACAACCAGCAAGGAGGACAAAGCGATCGTGCAGCTATTCAAGCGTACCCCCACTCTCGGTTTGCGAGATGCCAAGGCTATACTAGCCAAAAAGGGAGTACACATTAGTATCAACACCATACGACAGCGATTGGCCGAATCGAAGATGCAGTACCGTAGCACGAGACAAAAACCCCTACTCTCAGAAACCCATATCGAAAAACGGAAGGCATGGGCTGCTGAAAATCTCGACCGGGACTGGTCGAACTGAGGCGATTGAATTGTAATTCGGGTGTTTGAATGGTTCGTGCGATGACAAGACTGTATGAATGATGTGAATCAATCAGCCTATTACCTTACCCGTAGATTGGAACAGAGGAAAGTGGGAAAATTGACGTAGATAAATAAACGAGCTGGAGAACAGGGTCTCAGAGCAAGTTTCCCTTGTAAGGGCAAAACATCAAAAGTTTTCGCTGCGCTTAAAGCCAGTACAGAAGAGCTTAGAGGTAACGACTTCCTGCCCCTTTTTTTTGTAATATGTGGACTTTTATTTAAGTAAAAAGGTGATAGTGCTGATTAGATATCGTGTGTGTTTTTAATGATTTTAGTGTGGCGAATTGTAATACAAATTACTGCAAGCATGAGATCGTGGATTGACCTTGTTGGGGAGAAGCGTTGAATTCCGATGTTTGCTAGGATCGATATCTACGTTGAGGAGCTTTGATTGTGAGTTCGCATCGAAAGGCCCAATTTTGCCCCTGCGACCCCACGCTATTTTTGTCATCGCTTTATTAATGGTCCTCTCGCTCTCTCGACAATTTCATCTATTTCTCCTGCGTAGCTATGAGTGAGTGCCTATCAAAGGCGTATGTATTTTTCTATGACATTGTTCGCATTATTGTATTTTTATGTATTTGATGTTATCCATTGATTTGTGGTTGATTTTCGTTGGCAACATGAATTTATCTGTTAGAATGTTATCGCTCAGTTCTTCTGAGCCCCAAATTGTTCACGTGCTAGGCTTTTATTGACCTTGGTTCTTATTAATTTACATTTGTTTATTTCAATCGATAGACCTGCTGTTTGATTGTCAATTTATTATTTCTCATGTCCCGTAGCTTTATTGCACATGAGTATTTTTATGTTTGGATATGACACTGTTTCTTATGTGATCTTTTACAAATTCTATCGCATGGTTTATAATTTTTTTCGAAAGTTTTTGATCGCTTATTTTAAAGTATTCTTGAAATTTTATCTCGATCTGTCTGAAAATTTAGCATAAGTATATTTATCATGTTCGTATTATTTCTTTTCGCTTGTTATTTATTTTCGCTATATCCTGTTTTCGATCGACTCAGTCATATTGATTGGTGAATCTTGTTTTGATTATAATAACAATTTCTTGATATTGAAAGTTTGTATTAGCTCTCTCAACCGAACCTGCCTACCCGATAAATAATATTTGATTTAAATTGATTTCTACACGATTTAAAATTTACTCGTGTCCATTTTTGTCGTTTTCATATACATTCCTTTCGTAATTTCGATTATTGAATAAAATTTAGATTAATAGTAGCTGTCGAGCATACGCATTGTGAACCTACGTCAAAAATTTTGGTCACAGAACGTTATTTTTTCTGACGAAGCGTTGTTCTGGGCATGGGTTCCCATTAAGTATGCCTGGTCTACGGCTGGCAGTAGATTTCTCCAGCGGACCATTAAACACCCAGTGAAGGTCCATGTTTGGGGATGCTTCTCTGAGCGCGGTTTTGGATGTTTGGAGCTCTTCACCGAGAACCTCAACGCTCAGAAAATGTTGCAGATATACCAACGTGGTCTTCTAAAGTCTGCTAAAAAGATGTTTGGAGCCGATAACACCGATTGGATCTTGCAAGAGGATAACGACCCGAAACATCGAAGCCGTCTCTGCAGCGCTTGGAAAGAGGAAAATGACATCACGACCTTGGACTGGCCATCACAGTCCCCAGATGCAAATCCAATCGAAAACGTCTGGAGTATCTTGAAGAGGAAGCTTGCCGGAAAACGTGTCTTCACCCTAAAAGAGCTGTCACAAAGAATTAAAAAGTTATGGCTAGATTTACAAACGAAATATGCCGAAAAATTAGTTGAAAGTATGTCAAGAAGGTGCCAGGCCATTCTGGACAACGATGGAGACTGGACCATTTACTAAGTGATTGCGTATTAGTAATTTGAAAGTACTTTAATTTAAAAAAAAAAATGTTCAAATATCTCTATTAGTTTTAAAAATACAGACCACACGCTCTTGTTGAACAGACTGTATATTGAAAATTCAACAACTTTTCTAATAGAAAAGTGGTTGAAATTTCGTCGCTGTACTGTATCAAAATAAAATTCATATTTTATAGCTTAAAATCAATCATATTTTCTAATGTACTTGTAAGTGCAGTTTAATTATTCTTTACAGTAGTGGTAACACTTAACTGTCTTACGTTGTTCGACAGGTGTATATTGGAGGCGGCTTTTTTGTATCCGAAGATACGTGGGAATTGATGATGTTGAAAAATGATTCCAAATTTACACGCGATGTGGCTGAAATTTATTGGGGCCGAAATATCCTAAAATATCGATATCTACAAAAGAAGAGTAGAAGACAAGGTTTAGAAGATGATACAGAAAATGCTGAAAGAAGGGATGATGATCCCCACATGAAATGTCTCACGCCTGAAAAGTATAAACTTTTAAAAGGTTTCTATGTTTTTTATATTATGTATTATATTAATATATGTTTATTATAAAAATGTATTTTGTGCGTTCTTCACAGAAAAAAAAAAGTTTTAAATCTAGCCCGAAAGGTCTAGTTTGTGTTACAATTTAAGCCAGTTTTTGGGCTTAAAACTAAATTTAAGCCTAAAAACTGGCTTAAAATGTAACAGAAACTAGACCTTTCGGGCTTGATTCAAAACTTTCTTTTTAGTGTGTTGTGAAAAGGGCCTACTTTTTTTCTTTTAAGCCTATGAAGTCGCACATATTTTTTTACACTTATTTAGCAACACTTGGTCTAGGGGGATCGAACGATTTCACTTGTTTAAAACTCTTGAACAAATCAACACAAAACTTTAAATTTAAAAATTTGCATTTGAAATTGCAGTATAATAATAAGATTGGGCAATAAAACATTTGAATAAAAACTTTTAATATATTTATACATATATGGTATATATGTATGTATATATAAATTTTTAATTTCAAAAAAATATACGTCAAAATGTACACATATGTATAACAAAAAAATGCCTAATAATACAATTTCTAGTAATCGAATTTTTTCTCAGATGCTCTACGCTTTAAAATCAAGAAAAGGAGCAAGTCAGATCCATCTGTTGTAGCCATTAGATTGAAAAGAGTTTGGTACTATATGTCCCAAAAGATCTACGATTGCAAACGACGAAGATAAACAGATGCGTTTTTATAAAACAATAATTGGATTACTTATAAGCTATAATATTGGATTACTTATTGGATTACATATAATATTTCTATTTATATTTGTTTTTAAGTCACTGTAATTAGTCAAAATAAAATTTGAAAAAACTTGTTTGAAAATTGAAAGTGTGACTTACTTTACCTCACTTTTTATCCTCTTGTTCTATACTTATACAATAGATACATATGAATTGCAATAAATGAAAAATTGAATACATTTATGAAAATTAATAGTTCATAAAAATAAAAAAAAATACACTATGATCCTATTAGGATCCTAATAGGGTCCTAATAGTTTCCGACGTCGGAAACGATCCCAATACTCGACGTCGGATTCTAATAGTTTCCGACGTCGTTTCCGACGTCGGATTTTTCAGTAGGGACTAACAATTTAAATATTTCTTCCAATACTTGAAAGTGCTGTTCCAAAGTCTCGGTTGCTATTAAAATATCATCAACATAAGCTAGCACATTATTTGATTTAATTAGCTCAGCAAAAACATTATTAATAAATTTTTGAAAGTTAGGTGGAGCCGTCTTGAGTCCAAAGGGTGTACGCATATACTCAAAAGTACCGAAAGACGTTATAAATGCTGTATACGGAATCGATTCTTCCGCCACTTTTATACGGTGGAATCCGTCTTTCCAGTCTAATACAGTGTAGTATTTTTTACAGCGTAACTTATCCCCAAGTGCGAAATCACATACGGCCCAGGATTGGCCCAGCGTCGGCAAAAATTTTGCCGAAGCTCGGCTGCCATTACCGCGCCAATGACGAAATGACAACTCCGGTCTGCACTTGGCAGCCAAGGCTTGACTGTCATTGTCGTCCCAACTCTGGCTGCTAGTATTGGCCCGAAATCAGAAATTACAATAAAAAATAAAAATAAATGTTATTAATTAAGAACATGATTTATTCGTAGATATATTATGGATATACTTATAACTAATTGTTATTTGTAAACTTTAACACTTATATAACAAATAAAATTTCGCACACGCGGGAGGAATCGAACGCACGACCTATCGGACGGAAGTCAATAACCTAAACCATTACCCTAACTCATGAGTTGGTGTCCTAAGATTTTTTCCACGATACACTCAACCATACACAAATAATAAATTATTTAAAAATAATTTCATTAACCCTTCGAGTACAACGTGGGGTGTATGGCCACCCCAACGGAACAAAAAACGCATTTATTTATTTATTGAAAAAGAAAGTCTTTCTATGTACAATCGAGTATCGCAACTATACCGTTTGAGTATTAAGATCTATTGGAAAATGACAGAGTTACGGATTATTATCTACAAAAATTTCAAAAATACTCTTTTTTGGCTCTAAAATGAGATTTTTTAAGTTTATGGGAAATTTCCACCATTTTCTTACCATTTTCTTTGTTTTACAACATCTACAACGCATGTTAGGTTTTAGTAAAAGTGCCTGATTACTGTCACACATTGTAATGATTGATACCAAATAAAAAAGGAAATTCGAAACGGATTTTTTAAGCTAATTGATTTTGCATTGCCTATTAAAAATAATTATTGTGAATAAGTGTAATATACTTCTAATTATAGACACAAAACTGACTCTCATAAAATTAATTGTTTCGAAAAAAAAATTATAATTAAAAATAAAATTTATAAACTTTGTTTCAAAACTTTATAAATTTTGTAATTAAAAATAAAGTAATTTTACCTTCAAAATCTCCATCCTTGATGGATGTTATTTTATTCTCCTGTAGTTCGAGTTTCTTCAGGTTCTCCAGTATAGAAAGAGCTTCAGTTGGAATTCTTGTCAGGTCATTTCCACCCAAGTTTAATCTTTTCAATTTCCGCCTGTCAAGAAATAAACAGTCAATAAATATTACTTCATAGAATTGGAAAGAATTTTTATAATTTGAATCATTCTCATCTTTCGTATGTATTATGACTGCAGCCTATAATTTATTAAAGTATTATAAAAATTTTCAGTGTCCAAGAGTTTAAAGTTTTCTACAATATTTCACCAAGCTTTATAATTTTAGTTCTTTTTAAAAATGCACATCTACATAAATAACTATATTTATACACGTTGCACAATTTGCACATATAATATTTTAAATTATAAAAATGAAGATTTATAAACTGAATCTATTACAAATCAGACAGGATTTTTAACTCAAAAATTTTTTATAAAAACTTCTAAAACATTTGGCCCAATCAAAATAATTTATTTTTTCATTTAAATTTTGGTGATGTTTATTGTCTCCTTTTGTGTGAATAAGAAAATTAAAAAAAAATGGGAATGTTTAATTGAAAATATAAAAAGTCTATTTACTCAAGAAACCCACTTATGTCCAAACGTTACTATATATATTATATTATTATTATATTATTTCCGAGACAAATACAAGAATTCAATTTTATGATAAACAAAATCTCAATATAGATATGGACCGCTTGCCACTGCAGGAAAGCACGCCATAATGCGTCAGAGAGAAAAGTTGTCCTTGTGGGACATCTTGTCTCTTTCTAGTCGAAGCTGATTTGTTGAGATTCATCTAGATTATGAATGTTTCTGATTCTTTGACTGGTTATTGGAACTAACCAGGCCCGGCAGATAATGTGGGTACGGTGGGTAGTACTACCCACCCGGAAAATTTCAAGTGGGTAAAATACCCACCCGGAATTTTATGGCATTTTTGGGAAAATGAATCACCACGAAGTTTTATACATTGTTTTATTTAATTAAAAACTCCCCCCCTTCCTCCCCACTTCTCCCCACCTTACTACTACCCACCCGGTCCGAACGTGATCTGCCGGGCCTGGAACTAACTGCATGATAAATGTTTCTCTATTCTCCCCTAACTTTACGACGGATCATTGGTTGCTCATATAAACAATGAAACTTAAAGATGATTACTTTTCTGGTAATGAACAAGCTGTATACATACTTGTCTATTCCCTTGAAGGCTTCAGGTTCAATTACAGAAATCTTGTTTTCATAAAGAGTCAGTATTTCGAGAGTATCCAATCCTTCGAAAGCACCTCTATGAATTGCATTAATTTTGTTGTGATTTATATTCAAGATCAGTAAATGATGAAGTGTTTTCAATGCCGAAGAAGGGACAGCATTTAAAGAGTTTTGTGATATATCCAGTTGCGTCAGAGCCTTACCTACAAATAAAGAATGTCTTTTTATTTTCTCTTATACATAGATACAAAAATTATTAACATTTTGATAATGTCACACATTTACAAAATGCACTTCTAAAAACTTCATGCACTTCCTCTTGCAATAGACTTTCTACAAGTGTCTGCACTTATAAAAAAATTCGATTAGATGTGAAAATTATTATTAATTATAACAGTAAAAGTTAGAGTCATATATTTTAGAGTTATTTATCTAGCTTCATTTTTTAAATTGCTTAGATACCTTCCCACCAGAGAAGATATTACATTTGTGTAAAATTTTATCCCCACTTATTTTTATCAAATACTTATGTTTAAGAATGTATATGCATTTAGGTATGTATATGTATGTATGTATATATGTTTGTAGGTATTTCTATTTGTTTTTATGAATCGATAGCAAAAAGCCATTGCTTAATAAAAGGCTGCTAATTCTTCAAAGAGAAGTCAATTTTTTATTCAAAAACGCTTAAAATTATAAAAATTAACAAACTTACAACACTTCGAAAATTTAAAAATAGCTGTCAAGTTGTATCAACTTTTGTGCTCATTCAATGAGCACTTTGCTTCCTGTAAGCAAATATGATTTGCTTCCTCATTTGCTTCCTCATTTGCTTTACATTAGCACTAAATTTTTGATTATTTCAGAAATTATAGTTTGTAACGCTACTTTTTAATTCAATTTAATAAATTAAAGGTCTCTAAAATAGCGCACAAAAGGCCCAAAAAAGAGAAATCATAACTAAGCAAAATGAAAGAGTTTAAAGACACATTTTTAAAATGTTTTCAAAATAAATTTAAAGACACTTATACAGATAGACTTAATATAATTTTAAACAAGTTTTTTAAGGTATTTTAAACAGATTATTGGGCGCCAGTCCTTTCTTGGGACAAAATTAACTAATTTAACTATAAATCTACAAACACATAAAGATAAAAGGAATCTATATTCCTAAAGATAAAGATAACGAGGTAAAGATAAGATAATTTTGCAAACTTTCGTCAAATTATCCAATTAAACAAGATAAAACCAAAGAAATTTAGAGTTAAACGTACAAAAATAATTAATTAGCTCAGTTTTAAATAGTTAATGGTAGAGAGGGGTGGTTCGACAAATCATAAAGCTTATATCAAGATAAAACAATGGTTGATAAAGATTTATTATTTAAAATGCTTTTAAACAATTAAAAAAAAATAATTTAATGACAAAAAAATGGTTCCAATAGAAAACAAAAATTGATGCAAATATCAACCAGGTGGATAACAATTAAAAATCTCTTAAAATTAAACAAACATAAATATATTAATAATCAGGTAAATAATAGAAGGGAAAGGTCTCAAATATTACAATAGAAAGGGATAATTTCCATTATAACATAGGAGTCAAAGAGAGTCTCAAATTCTTAAAAAGATTGGTTTCGATTAGATAAAATTAAGGGAGGGTCTCAAATTTATAATAAAAGGGAATCTCAACAACTACAATAAAAGATATTTAGATTAAAATGAAGGGAGGGTCTCGAAAACACAAAAAAGGGTTTTTCAATTATAATAAAGGGGAAGGTATCAAATTTTACACAGATAAAGGGTCTTGAAAACATAATCAGAAGGGAATTCTCAACAAGGGGATATAAAAATTACATAAATTTTGCTCTAAAATAATTAAATGAACATATTTAACGACATCCTACGGTATTCGGCACTCCGGATTACAAATAAATTAGGCACACATGTTTAATATAATAAAATTCATAGGATCAATTCGATAAATAAGAAATTATCAGTGGAATATTAAGTAATATAATTTAGCCAAGGAGTCTATGCAAAAAAAGAGTAAAATTGTAGAAAAAGGGAATGATAAAATTAAAATAAACAATAGAATTCTTGGCTAAACACTTTAAAACTGATTCGTACCTTTAAAACAATTAAACTTCGAAGAAAACTGGTGAAAGACCAAAACTGGCAATCAAAACTAATGAATTACACCTTTTCTCTTTAAAATAAAACTTATCGAGAGCTTCGTGCTGTCACGCTGGCGTACAAATCGAAAGAGAGCGAGTAAAGTTCGCACGGAAGCTCGTTAACTTAGAAGGAATTAGGAATTATAAAATTGGGGGAAAGGGCTGATGCGCGTAGACTTAATTCTCATATACGCTCATGGTCAAGAGAGAGATATCTAATGAGGTCCTCTTCTGATTCGTTCATCCTGCGTCCTTCTTTCTTCTTCATTATTCCTTATCGGGCGTCGTTGAAAGATAGAGAGATCCCAAATTCCTTCGCACGAGAGGGAATGAGATGAAAGAACCTCCTATGCTTTTCAGGTATTAGATAGAGATGAAGGAACCCTTGCTTCAAACTCATGTGAAAATTGGATCCTTCGATGCTCCAGATAACAGAAGAGAAATAAACAAATGGCATTAATAGCCAGAAAAAGTCTATTCATAGACAAATAAGATAATCGATAAATAAGATAATTAGGCGAGATTACCTATTCTCGAGTAGAATTCCAAGGTAATCGCCTCGGTCTATCCTTGCCAGGGATGTGCCTAGATTTAAGGAAGACCAACACCAATCCATCTGTCCACTATTGACAGAATTAACAATTTTGTCTTGGACGTTAAGAGGGATGGTGGAGAGAGATAAGACGACGTAAAAACCCAAGAAACGGTGGCGTTTGTGAAGAACTCTTGAAGGTTGTATGGTGTTGTGGAGGATGAAACTGAGTCAGCTGATAGTGTAGGTGGATGCAGCTTCTATTATCTCTTACTCAAGACCGCAGAGCTCAGAAATGTACATGATAAAAAAAATTAAAATAAAATCAGCCCTAAAAAATCTTAAAGAATAAAATAAACAAAAATTAAAAAAATAACAAGCTCATAAGAAATAAAAATTAAAATAGAAAAATAGATAACAAGTAGGAGTGCCGAATTTGCTCTTTGTGAGAGCACAGAAGTTCTCATAAAAAAAAACGTATTAAAATTGAAGTTTTTGTGACGTATAAAATCTACAACGTCACAAGTTGAAAAATTGAATTTTTAAAAAATAATTTTTTATAACTTTCTTATTTTTCAATGAAATGCATTAATGACATAGGTCAATCGATTCATCTCGACACAAAGAATATTTATTTTCATTACGTCAGGTCAAAATTTTGATTACACAGGTCTGCAAAATATGAGGTTGTGATTGTTATGAAAATACTGATAGTCATATCCGAAATAATTTTCTGCGTTGAAATCGAATCCGGGCTCAGAATTGCTCCATCACGTCAGGTTTTTGAGTAATCCTAACCTAAAAGTGCGAAAAACACGGTTTTTCGCTATATTTGAGCACCAATAACTTAGCGAATTTTTATTATTTTTCAAATCTGATAAAACCATCAAAAAGGGCCACTTTTCAGTTTTTTATTTCACTATTTAAAAGTTTGATTTGAATTTTTCTAACTGGAGATATCGCCGATTAAAAAAAAAAAAATTGCAGGTTTCGTAATGACCAACATATGGCGGGAAAAAATGATAGGTTTGAGGTTATGGGTTATAGGTTTTCATAGCTTATAGGTTTGAGGTTATGGGGTTATAGAGTACATTGGTTTTTTAACAGAACCCTGCCTGTCGTGGTGTTGATGTTATTGCATTTGAGATTATGAGGTTACAGCCTACTTGGGTTTGGAATAGCAGATTCCTACCTGCCGACAACGATTGTTTGCTCATATAATACCTCTTTCATCGGAAATAAGAATGAAAAAACAAATTGGACGTCCTATCGATTTTTCCCTCCATATGTCGGTCATTGCGAAACCTGCAATTTTTTTTTTTTTTAAACCGGCGATATCTCGAGTTAGAAAAATTCAAATCAAAGTTTTAAATAGTGAAATGAAAAGCTGAAAAGTGGCCCTTTTTGATGGTTTTATCAGATTTGAAAAATAATAAAAATTCGCTAAGTTATTGGTACTCAAATATAGCGAAAAACCGTGTTTTTCGCACTTTTAGGTTAGGATTACTCAAAAACCTGACGTGATGAAGCAATTCTAAGCCCGAATTCGGTTTCTACACCGGAAATTACTTCGGAAACGTACCTCAGCTACTCCATAACAAAACGATGCGGACCTGTGTTATTTGAAAAGTTATAGTTGAAAAATTAATTTTTGAAAATACAATTAACCATAAAATCCTTATTTTTTAATTAAATGCATTAATCATATAGGTCAATCGATTCATCTCGATGAAAGGAATCTTCACTTTCCTTACATCAACTTTGTATTTTGAATATTTGAGAAGTTATAGTGAAAAAATGAATTTTACGAAAATTATAAAAGTACACGAAACTTGTAAAATTTAATATTTTGGTAAACCATTGTAAAAAAATTCAACTTGGTAAATAGTGGAATAAATATGCAAAATTTCATCAATTTATCTATACGCGTTCTAAAGATATTGTAGGATCGTTAAAAGCGTGACACACACACACACACACACACACACACATCTAGACAATTTTTCAGGACATCATATTAGATATATTCCACTTAAAATATGTTCAAAAAAACCTTTTTTTGAAAACTGGATTTTTGTCGCCACTACAAAGCTTCCTCTATGAGGAAGCAAAAACGAACGAAAATTAAATTTGTATTCCAAACAACGCACAGTCTCAAAAAAGTCAAGAAAAGAAAAACATTACTTTTCGAACGCCCTAAAAGATTCGTATAATTTTTTTAAGTTTCTTGATATAATGAAAATTTCAATTTTGGGCCAAATAACGCGAGATACAGAGAAAATGATATGAAACATATTTTTGCTTTAAGGGGTAACATCACTCTAGGATTTTCAAAGAATCGATTTATTTTTTTTAGCTTAAACAGTACTTTAGAGTCTTAAAAACAATACCCACTTGATCCTATAGTTTCACAAGTAGATTCTCTAAAGAAGTACGTAACCGTTTTTTGATTTGATGTTACTTGCATTTTTTATAAATAATTTACTGCTCTTTTCTGGCAAAAAATTCATACTTTTTTTAAAAGTGCACTATTTCTACAAAAATTGATATAAAAAAAAATCCTACGTACTTCTGTAGATAATAGTTTATAATTTAAAAAAATTTTCGTTTTTTTGGTCCAGCTCTCACAGTTTCGTAGAAATTTGTTCGCCCGCGAAGCACCTTTCCGAAAACATTTTGCCGGAGATTACCTATATCGCCGCCTTTTTATATGAAAAAAATAATAAAAATTTTTTTTTTCATACTTAAATATGGTAAGTGTTAAATGAACCCTCTAAAAAGAAATGCTATTCCTTTTCCCATACTCCGAAAATAAATTGTCAAGTTAGGCTTTTTTTTCGGCCATGAGAGTGGTTTTACCCCTTAAAAGTGAAAAATATTATTAAAACATAAAAAATTTAATTTTCGAGTCAAACAATGTGTGATATGAGAAAATCCCAAGTGCGAATTGCCGGAGATGAACATACGGCCCAGACTTGGTCCAATTTCGGCAGTCGAAGATCGGCTAACATTATTGGGCCAATATCGGCATTTTAATCAGCCCAGTGTTGTCCCAGTACTGGCATTTTAAATTTGCCAAGATTTCCCCGAAGCT
>CAJFCP010024608.1:10655-43995 GCA_904066005.1 Synergus itoensis | reverse complement strand
CAGACATGATGGAAACAAACGGATTCCAGATTCGGATTCAGCGTCCGTCAAAACCATTGAAATGATAGTCACCTTTTGTTAATTGACTTTTTTGAAAATTTGACCTTGAAATGCTCTTAAATTTGACGTGGTGGAGCAAAACTGACTCCGGATTCGGATTCAGCGCGTCAAATTACATACGAATATATAGGTCCGGTTCTTGATACCGGGCACTTTTTTTTGTTGTGTGCCTGTGTAATTTATTTGTTGCCTCAACATTTGGTTGAGGCAACAAAAACTGGACACCAAAACGTTTTAGTTGCCATTACTAAATTTTTTTTCAGTGCGTTCTCTTTTTTTGATATAATAGCTACCCCAGAGCCGAACAACTGCAGCATCAAAACTGATACACTTTTGTTTTGGTGATGCAGTTACCCGGCTCTGGGGCAGCTGTCGTACCAAAACAAAGAGAGCGTTTATACTAAATTGACGTACGAAATCGATTACAAAGGCACGCAAAAAAATTGTGCTTTTTAAAAAAATCCGCCTATATAGCATTCCAGTATTGGTTGAGATTAGTCGAAATCTAAAATTTTTGAATTTTCTGCTTAAAAGTTTTTTTTTTTATTCGAGTTTGTTTGTTTAAAAAATATCAATTGTAAAATTTACGCATAATTGCGACTTTGAAATTTACCTTACCCACTGAAGGCCACCCTCCCCTAATATTAACTTATAAGATATTAAGATATTAATAAGATATTAATAAGATATTAACTTAAAAGGGCTAGCAAGAAGGTAGCTTCTTCCTGTAAAAAAGTAAAAAAAAAAACTTCTTTTCTGCATTCTTGTAAAAAAAAAAAATTAAATCTGATTGCGAGAAGTAAAAAAATACATTCAATTTGAATTTTATTTATTTCAATGTTTAAGGGCATGCTCTACGATGACTACGTAACCAATTTTTTTGTGCTCACCATGTCCAAGCGGAATCATATATCGCTCTCAAAATTTGGAATATAGGAAATGAGACATTAAATTGCGTTTGTATATTTAGTTGTAGTCAAAATTTTGAAAAAAAATCAAGACGGTAGAAGTAGGGATCTGATTTTTTTTCAAAATTATGGCTCCAACTAAATATACAAACGTAATTTAATGTCTCATTTCCTATATTCCAAAGTTTGAGAGCGATATATCATTCTATTTGGACATGGTGAACGCAAAAAAAATTTTTTACAACCAAGCGCAGAGCATGCCCTTAAGCTTAAAGTTTACTGCAAATGGTTTGATTTCAAAATTAAATTAAATTTTTTAAAAAGTATAATTTCAAATTCAAAGGGCCTGATATTTGTTTATTTTAATTTAAAACGTTCCACATTATATTATTTTAAATTCAGAGGTTGATAATAGAATGAAAATTATAATATTATATTAAATTATACTCAAAATACTCAAAATTTCTCTAAATAAAAATGTCTCAAATTGAAAAATTGTGAAAGATTTTAAATTAAAACAGTTTGAAATTAAAGCATTTCAGATTAATGAAGTAAAGTTTAAAATTTGTATGTCCCTGAAATTAAAGCATCTTTCCATTTCAAGTTTCCGAAATTGAAGAGTCAAAAATTTAATTTTTTTTGAAATTAAAAAAGTTTTGATTAAATATATTCAAAGCTTTAACTTTATACAACATTAAAATTTTGTTCATATTCAATGCTTTATTTTGAATCAACGTTTTTTGGTTGTGTTAAAATGAAACTTTTCAAGATTTTTAAATTTCTTTTTAAAGTTTTGTCTTTTAATGTTTTTAATTTGAATGGAAAATTGTGTACATTTCTGTTTTGATTGCTCTTTACAGAAATTACTTAATTTTATGTGCTCTTAATTCGAATTTATTCAATTTGATTTGATTTTATCTATTATTTTATTTATTATTTATTTATTTAATCTATTTTAATACTTGCCCTATTGAAAATTCCTATATGGATTCCTTTATAGGATCCTATTATAGGAATATTTAAAGGAAACTTTACATGTTCCTATGAAGTTCCCATATAGTTTCTGACGTATGCGTCCTTCAAGACAAAAGTGACAATGATCCTATTTATATACCCACCTTGAAAATGAAAGTTGTCCGATCGGGCTAAAAATTGGCCTAATTGTAGTTCTATTAGATAGTACTTCTTACATCAAAAATTAATTCATTTTGATAATTATTTATCAAAATGGAGGGGGTACAATTTTTCGGTTTTTTAAGCAAAGCCGTACATTCAAACATTTATAACTTTTTTCCTATTGACTTAATCAAAATTTCACTATAAATATTTTTGATAGATTTTTTCACAAAATTTCTGGTGGTTATAATGATTTTTGAAAAAAATCAAAATTTGAACCTAATTTTTGAAAATCAAAAATAAAATTAACTTTTTATCCAATTTCCACACTTTTTTTTTCTTCAAAATAGTTTTAAAAGAAAGCTGAGTTTCTTTCCTATAATACCCCCAATTTTTAGAGTGGCAAATTAATTCGTCTTTGAGTAATAAAACGATACATAAACAAGATTCCATGATAGGGCGGGTGGCGCGCGATCTTCCCTAGTGCACTCACGCCGAGGATCTGTGTGCAACGCTTTAGTGCCAGTTTTTTCAGTTAAGTAATATTATATGCTAATATTACGTGTCTTTCTGTTCGATTTTTTGGCGGTAGTTTGAACAGTTGTTTTCTTTGCAGGCCTCTTTTGCGGTTTCTGTTTTTTGCCATTTGAGAAGACGTCGTATTTCTCAGAGAACGAAAATTTCTTTAGTTGAAGTTTTCCATCTTGAGTAGGAATGAAAGAGTGGTACTGTACTGTACCTGGTATTGTAACAGCTTTCTTAATTCTGGCTTTCAGTACCTCGGTGGCTAAGGTATGATTTTCTTTGCTGCTGAAAAAAATTTCGGTTTCATTACAGTTTCTCTTTGCCCACTGAAACAAAGCATGGGGAGTGAGTATGTGATGTTACGGAGATCATTCGACTTATATCATCGCGTTCATAAAAGTTTTTCACTAAAGTTTCAGTTTCAGGAGTCAATGCTCTTCCTCATTTTGGATTCGGTAGCGTAAGAATTCCATGCTCTGAAACAAATTTCTTGATATTTCTTGCTTTTCGCTCTGATGTATTGAACACCTGCATCAGTTTTCTTCGTCCCCAAGATTTTGGCGCAAGCGAGAAAAGTTGAAATTGTTCTTGAAGATCTTTAGAGGCAATGAATTTTTCGATGATTTGATCAAGTACTTCAACACCAGCTTTGTGATATTTGTTTTCACACTGCAGCTTGGTGTCCAAGACATCTAATTCTTTTTCACTGTCATATATCTGATCTTAATCATCGTCAGAAATCATTTCATGATCCTCAGTATCTATCTTATCTCTATCAAAAGGCTCTGCAATATTACCAGAGTTCAAGGATGATATTCCCGCTGAGTTTATGAGTTGGTATCTACATAAACTGCAAATTTTAGCTCCTTTTGGTAGTGTAGGGAATTTCAAACGGAAGTCGCAGGAAACACCACAGAGTTTAAGATTAGTTGCTTTATGCCTGTCTTTTTGAAAAGGATTAATACACCTATTCTTCCAAATTTTAATCACTTTTTTAGAAGGCATTGTGCAAAATGTACTTTTTTCAGATAAGAATGACCAAAGTCACGATATTTCCAGAGATAAAATTATACGAATAATAGATAAAGGAGAATATGAATGAGAAAATAAAGAATAAAATAAATTTACGTACAAACCTACTGCGATAAATTCGATTTCATATAAAATCTGCGAGTAAAATGTGAATATTATATTCCAGTTTCATATAAAGTTAAAAATTATCTTCTCTTGTGAGAATCACAACCATCTAGTGACAGAAGTAGGAAGTGAAAAATTCGCGAGTAAATTCAACTAAAGCGTTGCACACAGATCTTCGGCGTGAGCGCACTAAGGAAGATCGCGCGCCACCCACCTTATCATGGAAACTTGTTTACGTATCATTCTATTACTCAAAGACGAATTAATTTGTCACACTGAAAATTGGTGGTCTTATAGGAAAGAAACTCAGCTTTCTTTTAAAACTATTTTGAAGAAAAAAAAAAGTGTCAAAATTGGATAAAAAGTTAATTTTCTTTTTGATTTTCAAAAATTAGGGTCAAATTTTGATTTTTTTTTTTCAAAAATCGTTATAACCACCAGAAAGTTTGTGAAAAAATCTATCAAAAACATTTATAGTGAAATTTTGATTAAGGCAATAGGAAAAAAGTTATAAATGTTTGAAAGTAAGGCTTTGCTTAAAAAACTCAAAAATTGTACACCCTCCATTTTGATAAATAATTATCAAAATGAATTAATTTTTGGTGTAAGAAGTACTATCTAATAGGACTACAATTGGGCCAATTTTCAGCCCGAGCGGACAACTTTCATTTTCAAGGTGGGTACACTTGAGGAATTATGCCCCCTATGTAGGTTTTTGTATAGTTTCCTGGTGATCGAGAAATGGCTGTCATATAGGATCTCAAACAAGTACCTATACATATTGAAAGACATTTTCAATGTAGGATCCTTTTCTTTGTATTTTCTACAAAGGTTCCTATGCTCCAGACTAAATTATTCAGCATGGGAAACTGTAAATGATCCTGTGCATGTTCCTACTGAGGAACATGTACGGTATCGCAATTAAATTTATAGTTTCCTGTGTAGGGACCTTTGCAGAATTCTGCGTAAGAACTTTTGCAGGATCTTGTGTAGTTTAAAAAAATATATTTTTTAAAATAATAATTTGCGAGTTCCTTCAGAGAAACCTGCAAAGGATCCTGTACAGCTTTTTTAGCTTTGAAAAATCAGAAAAAATTCTGTGGCAGCCGGGTTACAAGATTCGAACACCCGAACACCTATCTCTACTCCTTGACCCTAATAACTAAGCCCCACGGCTAACCTTGCACATGAAATATTTTACAAAAATCCCAGTAAAGTATCACACAAGACAGGGCCGCTGTAATACTTTACTGGGATTTTTGTAAAATATTTCATATGCAAGGTTAGCGGTTGGGCTTAGTTGTTAAGAGTCAAGGGGTAGAGATAGGTGTTCGGGTGTTCGAATCCCGTACCCGGCTGCCGCAGAATTTTTTGATTTTTCATAGCGAAAAAAGCTGTACATGATCCTTTGCAGGTTCCTCTGAAGGAACTCGCAAATTATTATTATAAAAAATATATTTTTTTAAACTACACAAGATCCTGCAAAAGTTTCTACACAGGATCCTGCAAAGGTTCCTAAACGGGAAACTATAACTATAACTATAACTACAGGATCATTTACAGTTTCCCATGCTGAATAATTTAGTCTGGAGCATAGGAACCTTTGTAGAAAATACAAAGTAAAGGATCCTACATGGGAACCGTCTTCCAATATGTATAGGTATCTGTGTGAGATCCTATGTGACAGCCATTTCTCGATCACCAGGAAACTATACAAAAACCTACATAGGATCATTGTCACTTTTTCCTTCAAGGACGCACACGTCAGAATGGGAACTTCATAGGAACATGTACAGTTTTCTTTAAAGATTCCTATAATAGAATCCTATAAAGGAATCCATATAGGAATTTTCAACATGTAGTTATGCTACATGTTCTGAATTTTGTTTTTTCTTTTTAGCATCCTATATATATGATGTGCTCCATAGTCTATCTAGTATTTGGTTTGGCTCTCACATCTATGTGCATTAACGTTGTTCAGGTGAGTTCAATTTGATTTTTCTAGTCTTATGATATTGTAGCTTTGGAACCATGCCCTCCAAGCCTCAATGCATTTTCAAGGGATAAAGTTTCAAGCGATTCGCACAGGAAGTACCAGTAAATATCCGCTGGGGGCACTACATTCGTCCTCAACACAAATAAAAATTCTCTTCAGTGATTAGACACATACAAATTATAATCTAGGTCGATTATAATTAATAAAAGGATGGGGAACTGGAACTGCCTGGGGAGGAGTCGAAATCACAACACCACATTTTAACTGTAAAAAAGAGTATGGTTTATTTACCACGTAACAATCATTGGCTCCTGCCAAAGAGATCAAACACAATAATCAAAAAGTAAGCGCTCCAGCGCAAAGGGGATTACAATCAAAAAGCGATTCCATCACAGATTGTGATGGACTAGCTCGACGACACACTGACAGACTCACCTGAGATGCTACTGGTACTTCGTATCCAAGTCGCTAGAAACTTTGTCCCTCGAAAATGCATTGAAGCTTGGGGGGGCCTAGTTGGAGCCAGCCCTATCCGACTCCCTGATGTTTTGTACAGCAGCCGTTGTTGCTTATAAGATCCCACATAAACGAAGAACGCATCCGCTGGCAAGCAGATAGCGCCACATTCGTCCTGCTCTAGAAAAGCAATGAGTCCTATGGGAGAACACTCGAAAAATAATAAAATAACGATTTTTAATTAATATTATGGCTTTTGGTGATAATAGTGTGATGTAGTTTATTTTCGTGAATTTTTTTATATGTTAAATATGGGTCATTATAAGAACAGGTCTTTATATACACCAATTA
Source organism: Synergus itoensis (assembly GCA_904066005.1). Classification (NCBI taxonomy): domain Eukaryota; kingdom Metazoa; phylum Arthropoda; class Insecta; order Hymenoptera; family Cynipidae; genus Synergus; species Synergus itoensis. The sequence goes on along the minus strand of CAJFCP010024608.1, from coordinate 37,446 downwards.
CTCTTATATTTTTTAAATATATCAATTACCTATTAAATAATTATTAGTCTTAATTTGGTAAACTAAAATGATCGGGAATGTTTTTATTTAATAATAATCGTTGATTTTCCATAAATGACTAATTAATTTCTCAAACAGGACGATCGACGCGCCACCGATGTATTAGTTCACCCCCCAAGTGATTACTTGTAAGCGACAACTGCATTTTTCATTAGTCGGATAGGGCTGGTTGGAGCCAAATAAGGGCATGTGTTACTTACCATATCAGCAAATTCAGATAACCCGGGTTTCTTTCCACAATTTTTACTTTTTCAAAAAAATTATAGAAAAAATAATAGTGCACATCCGTCAAAAACGTGAAGACAGACGGATGTTCAGTATGATTTTTGTAAAGAGAGGTTACACACGTATGCGTACAGTGCCGTATTTATACTAGAGGCCAAAAAGGCCCGGGCCTAGGGCGGCAAATTTTGAGGGGCGGCACGGCTGCTGACAATATTTTTTTATTTTAATTTTTTTTTCGTTGAAGAATATTAAAATTATGAGAAAAATATTTACTATTTAAAGACACAGTTTGTATTTTCGCAGCACACTTTTACAGAGGGAGCACTTCCAGTGAGGACCTTGGGGGCGATCATGTAATTTTTCACTTCCACTTCCACTTCGTTTTTCAAGATTCTAAGTTTTCAAGTTTTTCAAGTTTTTCATGAAAACGACAAGTAAGAAATAAATATGCGAACCGCTTACACTTATTCGGTATTGATGGGTTCAAGTTTAAGACGTCTACAGTCTGACGAAAAATATCATAAAATATTTCCAAAATTCTCAAAACCCCGCAGATTTTTATGTATTTACTTAGCAAAAATTTACCAGATGTTGTCCGGAAATTTCCAAAAATTTCGTAAGATTTAAAAAAAAAATTTAAGAAACTAAAGGATTGCAGAAAAGGTTTCTTCAGAGATTGCACGAAATTTTAAAACATTTTAACTGATTTTAACGAATTTGAAGGAATTTGAAGAAATTTCAAAGTACTTCAAGAGATTTGAATAAACTCTAAGGGATTTTGATATATTTTTAATGATTTTAAGACAATTTCAGAAGATTAACAAAATCTTTAAGAATTTGGTTTCCTCAATATTAGAATCAATTCCTCGAAATTTCTTAAAATCACTTGACCCTTTTGAACTCTTTCAAGAATGCTTTGAAGTTCCATATAATCAAATAAAATTTCTTAAAATATCTTGAAATTTCCTAAAATTACTTAGTCTCTATATAAAATCCCTTGAAATTCATTAAAGTCACTTGAAATCCCTTAAAAACACGAGAAACGTCTGGTTTTTGGTTTTGGAAACTTTGTTTTATATTCTTAATTGAATAAGTGAAAAAAAAATAAATAAAAAATGTTCGCCAGACTAGAAGTCTGCAACTTCAACCCAATTTCGTGGGTGATGTTTAAAATGTCAAAATTAACATCACGTGTATTTGGAAAAAGTGAAAATCAAAAAGTGGGAAACAAAAAAGTGAACGTGAAAATGAAAGTGGAAGTGAAAAGTTACATAATTGCTTTTCTGTTTATAGTACATGGAATTATAATAAAATTTGTAGAAAGAGCGGCACATTTTTCAGTGGCCTAGGGCGGCATTGAGGGTAAATTCGGCCCTGTATGCGTACAGTACGAACACTTCTATAAGGCCCTCGTTACCGAGCCTATGGCGAACGTCTACATCCACTCTACCCCCACCGGTCAGCCATTACAGGCTGATTCCTATAAGTCCATTCGCACGACGTTCGATCGTCAGTTCAATCGGGCCTCGTGCCCGGTGAAGACTCATCCTTCTCTCCATGGATAGACGCTCCTATCATAGATAGAAGATCAGCCGGAATCACAAGGCGTGGGCGCTCCCACACTTGCCATTCCTAACCAACTTCTCAAGGGTTATCTATTCTCAGGCGCTCCTGTCATAGCTAACTCTAAGCCACAGAAATCAGAATTTACAGGTATTTCTGTAATTGTACTTTAACATATCTCTTTCGTAAATTACACCACTGTATTTCACCGAAACTCTAGCTTCTCTTTTCGATTAAGTGGAATTATAAACTAATAGAATTAATTTACACTCACTGGGTGCTTTTGTGAGGGTCAAATTAAGCCGACATAGATAATATTCGATAATATGATATATATGTATACCTTTATCTATGTACCCATTATTGAGTGTTAATAAACTAGGGACATTTTAATACACATAAACCTTACTTTATCTTTCTAACTGTCAACCTTTCTCTCCGCTTACCGTACCTACCATTGAGGGGAAGTGGGTAATGTCGGTAAATGTATTCCGCCAAAGATCACCTGCGTGTCTAGTTTTTTCACTGAGTTATATTGTTTTATAATATTTAGTTGACACATACCGTTTTACCGCCAAACATTTCCGATTACCGTACCGCTAATCATTTCCGAATACCGTAAATTCTGCGATGATGAGTGTGTTTTAATTTCACAATTTTTAAGACGGCGCATAAAATTGTAATCTAATTCTAATTTTAATCTAAGCCTTTTTTAAATAATGAAAGATTAGATGAAAAGAAACAATAACAATCGATTTTTAAGGTACAAAGTTTTCACAGAAGTGATATTCTTCGAAAAAGTGTTTTAGGCACAACTTCTTCTTGCACCATGCACATGTTACTACTGCAACATCATCGCAAATATCACAAGAAGGTTCCACATCTTTGTGGAAACAAAAGTTTACAGGGTTGTCAAAACGTGGAGGTCTATTTTCTATATATCCGCTTTTATACCAAGAATATTTGAATACGTCAATAAATCTAGGTGAAGACAATTGATTACACAGGCACACAAAAAAAAGGTCTTGTTACAGAAAGGTGACCAATATACCCCTATGTTTTTCGGCACGCTGAGTCCGAATCTGATGTCCGTTTACCCCCACCACGTCATAATTTAGATCAATTAAAGGTCAAATTGACAAAAAAAAATTTTTATTAGAAATGACTACTATTCCTAACGTTTTTGGGTTCTCTGAATCCGAATTCGAGGTCCACTTGACGCTATGGAATCACTATCAAGGTCAATTCAAGGTCAAACCGAAAAAAAAACCGCCTAAAAGCGGTTCTACTTCACAATGGTAACACGTATGCACCTATTCCAATAGGTCATTCAACAAAGTTGAAAGAAACGTATGAAAATTTAAAAATAGTTTTGGACAAAATTAAATATACAGAACTCCAATGGAAATTGTGCGGGCACCTTAAAATTTCCACGCTGATTTTGGTACAACAATCGGGTTTTACAAAAAATCCCTGTTTTTTGTGTCTTTGGGATAGCAGAGATAGAAAGAAACACTACGTACAAAACGATTGGCCAAAGCAAGAAGATTTCTATCCCGGATCCAAAAACATAATACGTGAACCTTTACTAGATCCTTCAAATATTTTGCTTCCGCCTCTTCATATCAAACTTGGTCTAATCAAACAGTTTGTCAAAGCCTTGGACAAAGATGGCAACTGTTTTCAATATTTGGGAAAGAAATTTCCAGAAACCAGTGATGCTATAATAAATTGAAAGAAGGTATCTTTGATGGTCCTCACATTCTCACTTTATTTAGAGACGAAAAATTTTTCACAGAAATGAATCCTAAAGAGATGGCTGCATGGTCAAGTTTCAAAAAGGTCGCAGAGAATTTCTTGGGAAATCAGAAGAGTGATGATTACGAGACTTTAGTTGAAGATTTGTTCAAAAATTTAGGCTACTTAATGAACTTAAAGTTACATTTCCTACATTCTCATCTTGACTACTTTCCAGAAAATCTCGGAGACTATAGCGAAGAACAGGGTGAGCGATTTCACCTAGATTGACAAGCATATATGTAGAAATAGAATAGATAATTATATGTTTTAATGTCAACTCTCGACTAATGATAATAAGCATTATAATAACCACAGCTGATAAAGAAGTGCTTATTAATTATGAAGATGCCTGACTATATACAAAGGATACTTAAATAGTGATGGTAACAGAAGAGTAAGAAAAACCTACAAAAGATAATACATTGGTTGCAATGATATAAGTGATAACTTTGTATATAGTCAGACATGCTGACCACAGGTCATGGTATTCTACACTGAGAGACTTTCTTTGTCAATAAATGATAAAAATATATGAAACTTTAGTATTCTCTGTATTAAAACACTGAAAAATGTGAAACTTTTGTAATTATTCATATTACAGTACGAAAGTTTAATACTTTCATACTAAAAATTAGTATTTGAAATATGAAATATTATGAATCTGTGTTTGAAAAATTAATCGTACCAAAAAACGAAATGGTGCTTACTAATTTTTCTTAAAGTAATTTGAATAAGTGAAAAAATGAATATCATAATCTGGTAAAACGTATTCGAGAAATTGACATTATGAAAATGAACATGACAGAAACCTGCGAACCATTGTACAGATGTTGATTTTTGGTATAGTATCGTTTCACTTTGTATATATGTCATGCCCGAGCCTGGCCCGAGCCATCTCGATTTTTGCCGAACGTTTTAATTCTTATTTTTCTCAATAGGATCGCATGGACTTTTTTCTCAAAAGGGGCATTTAATTGTAGACGTAGCATATAAGCGATATTCAGATTCATTCAGCTATGTATTTCTGCGTTACGTGCGAGCGTTTATATATATATGTATAAGTTAAAGTAGGGGTTAGCTTTAAGTTAAGAATGTATGCGTGGTATGTCTGTGTTGTGTGTATATGCGCGTCAGGATTGGTCCCCAATGTCTACATATAAGTGTTTTAGTTGTGTTTACCCCTCTCACTGCAGAATTCCTTTTTTCCTCTATCCGATTCTTTCTAACGATGAGTCATAATTTTTCGTATAGTGGCTTTCAAATTCTCATATTCTTTATACGAAAGTTTGAAAAGATTATTTCAGTTTCTGAAATTCTTTTTTCACTTATTGTAACAAAAATATGAAACTCGCCAGCTGAAAACCACTATATCAATTTTTGACACAAAGTCACTTTTTTCCGTGTTTTAATATTCTAGAATACTAAAGTTTCATATATTTTTACCATTTATTGAAAAAGAAAGTCTCTCAGTGTACTTAATACGTATTCTTATATTGGTTTATATAAATTATAAGAAACCAGATAATAAATGTATGTGTGCATATGTGTACATGTTACACATATACATAGATATGTTAGTAATCTAAATACAATTGATATAAGGGATCATAACTTAAGGATCATTAAGTCCTAAAAGGGCAAGAGAAGAAAAGAAGAAAAGACTACCCTTAGCGTTGGTAAAAAGGACTTTATTCATAACTTTCATCTATATTGAAAATACTAATATTCTACGCGTCAATTGATATTTTAATTCAATAACTATAATAAAATGTTTTATTCGTCTCATCAAAACTATTCACTCGTTATAAGTCATAGCAAAACGTGCCGATTTACAATAATACACTGAACGTGACAAACAACATGAGATGGTCGGGCGTGGCGGGCGTGTTAGATGTGATCATCACATCGAACGTATCGGGCGTGGTGGGTGTGTTGAGTGTGGACAGGCGTATGCATTTTCTTCAAGTATTATAAACGCTGCTCTAATTAAGAGCTGCGACACATTTTTCTCAAGCAGTAATACTGTTAACTTCGTATCGAGTCAGTCTGATTAGGCAAGCCGCCTTTTGAAGCATCGAGGATCGCGGTCAGTTTCGGTTACTACGTTTACGGTTTCTGCACAAGTTGAACAAAGTCCCTTCGACTAAACGCTAGTACGGTCGTCGTAGAGTCTAACCCGGGTAAAGTTCCGCTGTGTTAACATTCGGGAAAGAACTCACGAGTGGATTCGATCTCTGCTTTAGGTTCGTGTATCGCTCGATTAGTAAGTGGAGTGGCATTAAGTGTTAGCCCTTATTCTAGCAACCCCACTCTGCGTGAGGATCTTGCCGTTGTCCTCCGATTAATAGAGACGCAAGCGACAACCCTTCTTTCTTCTCTTGCCTTCTCAACCGAGAAGTAGCGTAAATTTTTAGTATCCATTTTATGTATCTTTTATCATTTTAATTTGTAATAAACTGTATTTTATCCAAATCTATATATTTTATTTGAGTAACACAATTCGCATAGAATTGCTAGTGACAACGTACCCACAATAAAAATAAAGTCAGGCCTTACCACCCTGACATAATCAGCAAACATATCCTTCCTTAGTCTATTTTAATATAGCATCTACCCTTCGCTCGGGTCGTAACACTATCAAAGAAGATGGGATGTAAATATAATGGAAGATATTTGTCGGTCGCTTAAAGGGTCAAAACAGCCAGACACTTTGAAAAGAAAATGAAATCCTCTGTATAGATCTTTCGAGAACAAAAGAGTTCGTTACAAAAGAAAAAAATTTACCTATCATAGACCTATCGCACAATCAAAAAGTTCATAGTTCTTTGTTTCATTTATTTTTGTTATGCTTTTATATATTGTCGCTGCAAGAAAGGTGAAAGAAAAATACAAAAAAAATTTGAAAATTGACAATTGAAAAAAAAAATTTTTAATTGAAAACTGAAAAAAAAATTTTTTTATTTTATATCTGGACGTAAAATTTCCAGTCCTTTCCGAATCTGCAGTCAAAAATCCATTTTTTGCAATATTTACCGGTTTGACCTTGAATTGACCTTGGTAGTGATTCGATAGGGTCAAGTGGACCTCGAACTCGGATTCAGAGACCCCAAAAACGTATCATTATGGTCTCACACAACCATATTATCTTAAATTTTCAATACCGTGTAAACGTTATGTATAACAACGTAAATAACCTCTGATTGACCTATGAGGTCTTGATGAAAACAAATTGATAATACCATATCTGGACGTAAAATTTCCCGCTCTTTCCGAATCTGTAGTCAAAAATCCATTTTTTGCAATATTTACCAGTTTGACCTTGAATTGACCTTGATAATGATTCGATAAGGTCAAGTGGACCTCGTATTCGGATTCAGCTACCCGAAAAACGTTAGGAATAATATTCATTTCTAATAAAAATTTTTTTTTGTCGATTTGACCTTCAATTGACCTAAATTATGACATGGTGGGGGTAAATGGACATCAGATTCGGACTCAGCGTGCCGAAAAACATAGGGATATATGGGTCACCTTTCTGTAACAAGAACTTTTTTTTTTGTGTGCCTGTGTTATGTGTGAGGGACTGTAATTTTATAATGTTATTCCTAATATGCAAATTAATATCAGTCCTCAAAAGAATAGAAGTATCAGAGATTTTTCGTACAGAAATGTTATATTAATAAATATATTTTTTATTTATTGACCATAGTAAAGGGGTGTATGTCACATAATTTAGGGGTTGTTTCGAATAACACTGATGATCCATAATAGAATATAATATCAAAACAAGATATTTGCAGCAACAAAGTTCAAAATCTTAAACTATATATGTCGTATGGCGAAGCATTCTAGGGGTAGATTTTCTGAATTATGATATTCTAGAGGGTAATTTTTTTTGGAACTCAAGCTAGTATTGTAGTACAGAATCAATTAGAACAATTTTGTGTAAAAACAAAAAAGAAAATAAAATGATACCTCCTAAAACAGTAAAAGAGTCAAAAATATAGAAGGGGTGATTTCAACCCCTAAATATGAACGCCTGCCCAAAAAATTATATTTTTTTTATATAGTCTGGGATCCTCTTTTCACCTGCAAAGTTAAAAAAAAATCGGCGTCGGACACCAACCTCACTCCCCTTGTTAGCGGTTAAACGGTTATCGGTAACGGTTAGCGGTTTAAAAGTGATCGGAAACGGTTTACGGTTTTCGGAAACGGTTTGCGGTTAAACGGTGTGTCGATTAATTATCATAAAAATAGTAGAATTCGGTGAAACAAACTAAACACACAGGCAATTTGGCGGATTACAATTTATCGACGTCTTCGCACCCAATTCTACGGAATTTACGGTACGGCGGAAAGAAGAGTGGACTAATAGGAAGATAAAGTAAGGTTCAGTTGTGTACATCTCTGTTCTATTAATAATAGATAATATTTATAGAAATATCTATTGAATGTTAGCTATTTCGGTTTAATTTGTCTCTCTACCATAAGTAGCGCCTGATGAGAGTAAATTATTTCCCCTATTTTATAATTTGACTTGACGGAAAGAGAAGTTAGAGTTTCGGTGAAAGATCGGTTCCTAAAGAAATAGCTGTGAAAGAAAGAGACAGGAACGGCGGTAAATGGCAATAAAGATGCTCCTATTGATTGTGGAAAATCGTAGCTGAGAGATATTATAGAATAGTACAGTCTGTTCAACAAGAGCGTGTGGTCTGTATTTTTAAAACTATTGGAGATTTTTGAACGTTTTTTTTTTTTAAATTAAAGTACGTTCAAAGGACTAATACGCGTTTATGATACCGCTTCAGTATCTCTCGAACCGTCCGAGAGAACGCACGCGAACGAAAATGAGTTCTGTTTACGCTAAACGTTTTGAAGCCGTCTTCTTGTGTTCCCATCCAAAAGGACCAAAAATGTCCGTCGCAGCGGCTGCTAAATACTTAAAAAAGTCACAGTCGTTCATTATGAAGTGGGTTGAGCGGTATAAAGTCAGTGGAACTGTCGACGATCTTCCTGAAAGAGGAAAAATGCGTGCAACAACCAGCAAGGAGGACAAAGCGAACGTGCAGCTATTCAAGAGTACCCCCACTCTCGGTTTGCGAGATGCCAAGACTATACTAGCCAAAAAGGGAGTACACATTAGTATCAACACCATACGACAGCGATTGGCCGAATCGAAGATGCAGTACCGTAGCACGAGACAAAAACTCCTACTCTCAGAAACCCATTTCGAAAAACGGAAGGCATGGGCTGCTCAAAATCTCGACCGGGACTGGTCGAACATTATTTTTTCTAACGAAGCGTCGTTCTGGGTATGGGTTCCCATTAAGTATGCCTGGTCTACGGCTGGCAGTAGATTTCTCCAGCGGACCATTAAACACCCAGTGAAGGTCCATGTTTGGGGATGCTTCTCTGAGCGCGGTTTTGGATGTTTGGAGCTCTTCACCGAGAACCTCAACGCTCAGAAAATGTTGCAGATATACCAACGTGGTCTTCTAAGGTCTGCTAAAAAGATGTTTGGAGCCGATAACACCGATTGGATCTTGCAAGAGGATAACGACCCGAAACATCGAAGCCGTCTCTGCAGCGCTTGGAAAGAGGAAAATGACATCACGACCTTGGACTGGCCATCACAGTCCCCAGATGCAAATCCAATCGAAAACGTCTGGAGTATCTTGAAGAGGAAGCTTGCCGGAAAACGTGTCTTCACCATAAAACAGCTGTCACAAAGAATTAAAAAGTTATGGCTAGATTTACCAACGAACTATGCCGAAAAATTAGTTGAAAGTATGCCAAGAAGGTGCCAGGCCATTCTAGACAACGACGGAGACTAGATTGCGTATTAGTACTTTGAAAGTACTTTAATTTAAAAAAAAATCGTTCAAATATCTCTATTAGTTTTAAAAATACAGACCACACGCTCTTGTTGAACAGACTGTAATTAGATGCGCGAAATTACAATTACTGATGCACCTGTGAATTGCAATTTCTTCGACTTGGAATTGGCAGCGTCAGGTGCGCCTGATCGTTGACAATTCTCTTTTGAGCGAGTGAGAAAGGGAGATAGAAAAGAGAGGGAGAACGAAAGAGAACATTTCGCAAATGACAAGGATAGGTGCTCCTAAGCCTTGCGATGTGCCGGTGCTTTGCCTATCACAGGTGCGCCTGTTGATAGAAAAAGAAGCGTGAGTTTTCACCAGGCGAGAGCTCACCGATCTGCTCGGTGGGTCTCGCCCAGCTCGACTGAAGATTCAACGTCACGCGGGTGGTTATAAGCGATCAGCCTGCAATGACTGACAGGCAAACGGAAGGCTTGGAGTGGGGACGGGCACTAGGAAAACTTGGTAGCAAGAGTCCATAGTAAGAGTGCAGGAGTGGGGACGTTCGGTAACGAGAGTCTAATGAAAAAGTGTGTGTGCGGTACGCACATGTGTGTAATCTCTCGTTACAAGGCAGCACCATTCCCTCTTTGGTGCGATCGCAACATAGTTTTGGGTTAGATGCTGTACTTTTTTGAAGGAGTGATGCTTTCCCACTAATAGAAATAGAGCACTGCGTTACTTATACCTGAGACCACTATCGCACCAAACTAAGGGGTAGGCATACATTGCTCCATAGTTCCACTTGGCCATAATCTCAATTGGCCACAAAATAACTCAATTCGAAAACCCCAGTGTAGATGGATACTAGATGGCAATGTGCTTTAGAAAAAATCTTAACGAATCTAATCAATTAAAACGCTGCCATTTTCGCCAACCTAACTCCCTTCTAGTCTTTACTTTAAAAATGTTTTTAAAATTTAGTAACTTATGGTAACTTTTAGTGATTTTGTGGCCAATTGAGATTATGGCCAAGTGGAACTAAGGAGCAATGTATACCTGCCAACTGAGGCAGTAACTTTCACTTACTGAGAGAAGAGTTGTCAAAAACAGAGAGCGCGTATAGTCTTACATTTTGGTGAAAAAAAAGTACCTGTGAGCAGTGGCGGATTAGCCACGTAGCAAGAGTAGCAAATGCTACGGGCCCCGCGCATAGAGGGCCCCGCGCACCCACCACGCCTGTCTGAGCGTAAAAAATCAATTAAGATAGGAGTGTAAAAATATTTTTTTAAATGAAGATAGGTATAATACCAATTACTACTACCACCTATCGTTAACTGAGGACTAAAATAAGGATGAAATAAGTTTAGGCTCAACATTTTTCACAAAACGTGAGTAAAATTTTTAATCGATTCAAAATTCGGTTAGCCACAACTGAAATAAATTAAAGGTAAATTTATTTTTTAATTCAGAATAATATTAATATTTTAAGTTTATTAGTTAAATAAAATAAGCAAAATTTTATTTTTTTGGTAAACTTTTGTTTAATAACTCCGTTAATTAATATTATTAAGATATTCATAAAAATACATGTTCAAGGAACTGTGGCATGCATATAAATACAATTTTTTTTAAATCAAAAATTTTTTCATAAGTGAATGTTGTAATTATTAAAATAGTGACTTGTGAAATGGATTTTAATTTTAAAAATAAGTAAATCTAGCACTATTTTAATACTTACATTTTTTATTACAACAAAATAATAAAGTTTGCAAAATATCGGTAATAACAACAGTTGATAATAAAGAAATCTCTGATATTGACAGAGTTGACGTTATGTCGGAGTTTTTGGTCTGTCAAAGTAGCGTCAGTCAGCGTAACCAATTAAAATAGAGTTCTATCGACTACTAGTCAATAAGAAATTGATGTATATTTTATTCTTGTCATATTTACATTTGTCTTGTGCACTTTTGGCACAACACAAAATATTTATTAAAAGCATTTCAGATGTGAGCCATTCTTGAGAGAAGTTAGTCTTGGTATTGATATTTTTTTCTTGACGGTTATAATGCTGTAGATGGCTTATTCAATTCTTCATTTTGAAATATACAAATAGTAATTTGTAAATAATTTTCATCAGGTATACTGACTATTACTGTTCATAATTTCAATGCGTAATTGATATTTTTTGCGTAAAAAATAGTTTTAATAACAAAAAAGTTACCAAAGCTCTAACGAAATTCTTCTAACCGTAGCAGTAACATGAGCAGCAGACCTAGAGATGCGGGTCGGCACTACGCTTCTGGAAGTGCTAAGCGTAAAGCAAAAGATGAAAAGGAAAAAAAGAACGAAGCTGTTCTATCAAAAACACGTAAGCTGTCCGAGTTTTTTAATGTTCAGAGTAATGTTGCTGAATCTACAGAAATTGAAGCGGAAAATATAGAAGGTGTATCTCATTGTACATATAACAGTAGTACTACAACTGTTTCCAATGAAGCCACATATTCTACAAGTGATACTTCAGTTGAAGAGACAGCAATTTTTCTTAATTCAGCCATATCTTATTCTAGCCAAAGCGAAGTTAAAAACACAGCAAGTCCTCTCGATCCAGAGGCGTCATGTTCAAGCCAAAGAGAAGTCGAAGGTATATTACATGATTCTAATATTACTACATTTTCAAGCCAAAAACAAAATGTAAGTAAAATATACTCCAACGATATTGGTGAATGGCCGAGCAACTTTGATAGAGATTATTGGATTGCAAACGGAAGCAGCGAATTGCAACATATGAACAGTGATTTTTTGTCTTCAAAGAGAATGTACGAAGAAGAAAGTAAGCCACGATTCTGCCAAAAATCATTTTTCACATATAAACATGAACCAACGAATAAAACTCACGTCAGAGATTGGTTATGTTATTCAGAAATCAAAGGGCGACTTTTCTGTTTTGTTTGCAAAGTCACGGATTCAGATAGTTTGTCATCACGGTTTACGAAAGAAGGATTAGGTGACTGGAAGAACGCAAACAATTTGTTGAAAAGACATGAAGAAAGCACTTCGCATAGACAAGCCATAATTTCGTTGTTAAATCGCAAAAACAAGAATGCGCGTGTCGATGTTAAACTTGTGAGCCAAATTGAGACTGAGCAAAAGTATTGGCGGAAACTCTTAAAACGAATTATTGCAGTGATAAAGTTTTTAGCAGAACGTGGACTTGCGTTTCGGGGTAGAGATGAAATTGTTGGTTCACCTCACAATGGAAATTATTTAGGCTTATTAGAATTAATAGCAGAATTTGACGTTTTTATGGCCCAACATATTCAAAGGCATGCCAATAAAGGAAAGGGACATACGTCATATTTATCAAAAACAACATGTGAGGAATTTATCCAACTAATTGCATCAAGTATACTGGCTCAAATTATTTGCGAAATTAAGAGATGCAAATACTATTCAGTATCATTGGATTCTACTCCAGATATATCGCACGTAGACCAACTGACTCTGATAGTGCGCTATGTTCTTCCATCTGGACCAGTGGAAAGATTTGTTGAGTTCTTGGACATGGAAGGCCATACTGCTGAACAACTCGCACAAAGTTTACTAGATTTCTTAAGTAAGAATGGCATTGATGTCAAAGATTGTCGTGGGCAAAGCTACGATAACGCTAGCAACATGAGTGGAAAATACAGCGGCTTACAAGCACGAATTAAGCAAATAAATAAGTACGCAGAATACATTCCCTGTCTTGCACATTCATTAAATTTGGTTGCTAAGTGCGCTGCAGACTGCTGTACAGAAGCATCAATTTTCTTTGGTTTCGTTGAAAACCTCTATACATTTTTTTCCGCTTCTACCTACCGATGGGGTCTTCTTACGAAAGCACTTAAAGATACTACTTCAAAAATTCCGATTTTGAAAAGGCTATCGGACACTAGGTGGTCAGCCCGAGCTGATGCTACGAAGGCACTCTTATATGGTTTTACCGCTATCAAGCAAATTTTGGAAGACATTTCTAAAAACATGGATCAAAAGGCAGAGTGTCGTAATCAAGCTTATGGACTAGTTTTAAAGATGAATAAACTGGAAACGGGAATAATGACAATTACGTGGAACGGAATCCTACAACGTTTTCAAGCGACTAGTGCTTCATTGCAGTCGTCTGATCAAGACCTTAACACGGGATATGCCCTTTATGAATCTTTACATGGGTACGTCCAAGCAATGCGGCCCACATTTTCAGATATTGAGGCAAAAGCCAAAGACCTGATAGGCTGTGAAGAATATCAGCAACAGACTTCAAGACGAGGCAAGAGAAATACACAGTACGACGATTTCAGCGGCTCTACTACACTCGACGAATTTGTTGAAAATCAAACACCTGGACAACGTTTTGAAATTCAGGTGTTTATTGTCATTATTGATAACGTTCTGTCTGCTTTAGCGAAACGTATGAAAGCATACCATAAAATCACTGGAGTTTTTGGAGTATTTCGGCAGATAAAATGTCTTACAACAGAAGAGATTTTGAAAAAATCTTCAATTATCGTCAGTGCTTACGCACATGATTTGGAAGACAGCCTAGGCAACGAATTAGTGCAGTTCGCTGAGCTACTCAAAACAGATGTGGCTACTTCTATTGACAGCAAAAAGCACGAGGCTCTGGAACTGCAATTTTATAAACTTTTAATGAATAATTCTTTAGAATCGTGTTTCCCAAACGTAGAAATTGCCTTGCGCATTTACTTGTCTCTCATGATCACCAACTGCAGTGGTGAACGTTCTTTTTCAACATTAAAGCGTGTTAAAAATGAGTTAAGGAATACGATGGGTCAAGAACGTCTAAATCATCTCACCTTGATGAATATAGAATATGATGTGCTTAGAGAAATCGATATGGATGGTATTATCTCTAAATTTGCTCACATTAAATCCAGAAAAGTTTATTTGTAACATTTGTGTTTTATTTAACACCCTAAACTTAAGAACCTAAAGCAAACCAAGGGCCTCTTGATATAATTTGCTACGGGCCCCGCGCTGGCTTAATCCGGCACTGCCTGTGAGTGCTGCTGTTGTAGGAAATTTCTTTCCATGCACTTGTACTTGTTTTAAGAATGCACAACAAACTGATCTGTTTAAATAAAATAATAGAATTTGAAAACCTTGATGAATTGCCTGACAGAGATATACAAGTCTGAGCGTGATTATCGTATAGTTGACTTCTCGCCTGCGAAACACTGAATCTATTGAGTATGGGACTATATAATATCACGTACTCCTTTACATGCATGAAATAAATAAATACATTCTAGGATATAACAGTTTCTTCGGCCATATTAGATCCGCCATTTATAATCTTGACATTTTTACTTTGGACTTTAAATCAACGTCCCTGAAAATCCCTGAATAGTAATTATTAGTCATATTGGGTTTATTTGTAGGTTTTTCCTCCCCTATTGGGAATTGGGTTCGCCGTTTATAATTTTAACGGCTTATTTTTATTTTTTGTGTGTTTTGCAGGTCATGCTCTCAGACCAATTTAAACATGCTTCTCAAAAAATTGGTGCTACAATCGGCTTTGAAGTGGCTGAAGACGATGGATCGATTCACCCTGCAGAGTTACAACCAGTGGAATTGGCTGATGTTCATTCGACAATAAAAGATGCTAACAGTAAAGAACACAATACACAAAAAAGCATTCAAGAAGAGGACAGCTCATAGATTAAATGTTATTAATTTTCAGAGTGAAAGAAAAAAAAATAATCCAAGGCTCGTGTACATATCTTTGTGAAAGATAATGTAATTAAATTGAGCTTATTTTTATATCGTAAATGCGGAATTTTCTTATGAATATACAAAATATTGTCGGCTACCGAGTAAAATTTTGTTTTCTTAGATTTATTATTTAAGTTATAGTTTACTCTGTGCTCTCATATTTTAAGCCATAAACTCTGATGTAAATAGGCTCTATATAATAAAGTGTGTTATATGAAAGAGAAATTCTGAATCGGAATAATCCAGTAAGAAAATGTTTTAAAAAAGAATAATTTTATAGGCTTATGATGATAAAAATAGTTAATAATAAATTTACGCTTATTATAATTTTCTTTAATTTCTTGCGACTACACACTGGAAAATCCTTGTAAAAATACCAATATAGAAGTTTAAATGTAGAGCCATTATTGTAACATGAGTTGCAGGAATAATTATGGTCAGGCGCTAACGCGCGCGTTTATTTGCGCGTCTCATCACTTGGGGCTAACTTATTCGTCAGCGGAGAAAAAATCCCTAGAAAGAAATATTACTGCAATACCAGAATAATTCGAGTCGGGAAAATAGATAAACCTGAACCTTTAAAATTCTATGAGGAATATTAAAATTCCTCAAAATCCCGAATGTGTAAAGATACTGAAAAAAATTCTTTCAACAACCCTCGGACCCCGAAAAAAGGGTTTGATTCGAGTTTTGCACTCCAATAGCGAAAACAAAAATCAAGAATGTGCAAAAATACATAAAAAATATTTCTATACAAATACAAATTTCTGCAGCAAAATTAATTCCCGAAACCGAAAAACGGGTCTGGTTTGGGTTTTGTACCCCAGTAGCGAAAACAAAAATAGGAATCTTGGTTACAATATTTGTTTGCAAAGAAAAAATCAGCCTTTTGAAGTGAGGGTGTTTAATATTTATAAGTTCTCCCTGGTATTGTTCATTGTTGGTCTTCATTGACGATCGCACTAGTATACAGTGTCCAAATTATCTTCTGGAGACTAAGTCCGAGATCATTTTCAGAGACTAAGTCCGAAATCAGTCTCAGAGACTAAGTCCGAAATGGGATAATTAGGAGGATAATAGACTTTAAGACTGGATTAGTATCGATGAGATACTTGGGGATCCGGTGGTTGCAAAAAGAGTCTCGCTCCAAATCGCAGACTGAGTCTTTAGGCCCATTGCCTTGATTTTTATAGTTTGAGGTCCTACCCCTTTCTTCGTCTCTCCCCGAAAGAGTGAGGGTGTGATGGCGTAGTCCGAAAGATCTAGAAAGTTCTATAACTTTCCAGAGTCTTGCAGAATTTTTCAAGTGCGTAAATACAGGAATTGTATTATCCGATATTTTCGGAGAAATGGAATGCAGGTGCGCTCAAGGTGCACGTGCAAGGGTTGATAAGGCCATATACATTAATCAATCAATTAATTGACTGACTAAGTTACTTCTCGGAGATGTTGTTATTGAACTACACGAGACCGATGATAATTTGGAACTGGGTGAATTACCGGTTCTTCTGGTAATGTTTACCCATTGGATGTTAATTGAGAACTGAACTCTACGGGACCGATGTGGCTAATTTATATCCGCCAAATTGCGTGTCCCATGCGATTGGCGAGAATGGCGAGATGCTCGTTTGGCGTGATGCTAAGTTGGCCTCCAATCCGTCACGGTTCGATTACGCTTGGCTAAGCTGACTCGAGTGGTGAAAGGTCACCAAGTTTACAAGTTTGCGTAGATGTATATTTGTTTTTATTGTGCGGTCATGGACCCATGACACCTCTCCTCCTAGTGATCGAAGATGATCATGAAATGATTGTCTTCGATCAGCGGTATATGTTTGAAGAATTATGATATTCTAGAGGGTAATTTTTTTTGCAACTCAAGCTAGTATTGTAATACAGAATCAATTAGAACAATTTTGTGTATGAACAAGAAAGAAAATACAATGATACCTCTTAAAACAGTAAAAGTGTCAAAAATATAGAAGGGGTGATTTCAACCCCTAAATATGAACGATTTCCAAAAAAATTATATTTTTTTTATATAGTCTGGGATCCTCTTCTCACCTGCAAAGTTAAAAAAAAATCGGCGTCGGACACCAACCTAATTCCCCTTGTAAATATGACTCGAGGAAAGGTCTACATTTTTCCGTTTTCGAATTCTATTCTGTTTGGTGGGTTTAATTAGAATCCTAGATTTTTATTTGATTTCCTATTATTGGAACCGGGTCAGCGTCCTCTTTTTCGGCTAGCCGTTGAGCTGAACGAGACACCAGACACGATACATTCTGATTGGTAGTTACTGTCTTCCTCTGGGTCTCAAATTTGAGTAATGCTTGGATGTAGTGATGGACAGAAGAAGTATCATACTTTTATTCCTCTCAAATCAAAATTGTTCCCTTTATGTATGTTTTTTTTTTTGCCAGGCGTTCCAAACGATCTCTATATTCGAATCAGTATATGTATTTTGACGCACTCATTATGAATATGATAGTGAAAATTGCCGCAAATTTTAAAAACAAATTTTAAAAATTTTTAAACATAAAAATCATGGTTTTTTGCGTTTATCTCAGTTAATATGCTAAATTAAAAAAAAATTTCCAACAAAAGTTGTTGATCTCATCGAAATACACATTTTTTGTTTTAAACATTTTTTTTTTCTGCGAGTGATTGTTTCCTAGAAAATTACAGATATATCGATTTTCATTTT
This sequence comes from Synergus itoensis, assembly GCA_904066005.1. Taxonomy (NCBI): domain Eukaryota; kingdom Metazoa; phylum Arthropoda; class Insecta; order Hymenoptera; family Cynipidae; genus Synergus; species Synergus itoensis. Next base: position 19,500 of record CAJFCP010024608.1, on the reverse strand, counting down.
TGAAAAACCCATGAACCATGGCTCTTCGCATTCTAAATTGAAATCATTGTAAAAGAAAATTATTGTAAAGGGAAATGGTAAAGGCGAATGGTAAAGAAAAATGGCAAAGGGAGTGTCAAAGGGAATTACAAAGGGAATGGTAAAGGGAAATGGTAAAGGGGAATAGTAAAGGGAAATGGCAAAGGGAATGGTAAAGGGGAATGGTGAAGGGGAATGGTAAAGGGAAATAGCAAAGGGGAAAGGTAAAGGGAAATGGCAAAGGGAATGGTGAAGGGAAATGGTAAAGCGAAATAGCAAAGGGAATGGCAAAAAGAATGGAAAAGGGAATGGTAAAGGGAAATGGTAAAGGTAAATGGTAAAGGAAAATGGTAAAGGGGAATGGTAAAGAGAAATTGCAAAGGGAATGGCAAAGGGAATGGTAAAGGGGAGTGCAAAAGAACAATCTTGCAGACCATCTCTGTGAATTTTTGTAGCGTCGATGCCTTAAAAAAACAAGTGTTGATCCATTCAATGAATTAACTGGCAATATTAAAGAATATTAGCCTGGCCACTGGAAATATTCAGCATCTTTAACAAAAATATATTAAATAACAGAAAAATCATAAAAATCCCAAAAAAATAGAAAAAAAAATATACTCTTCAAACTTTTCCAACCTTGCCGTGGTGAAGATCGTGAGTATGTACCAAACCGAAGCGAAGCCAATGCAGATACGATGGAAATCTATATATCTCTGATTTTATCGGAAAATATCACTCGCAGAAAAAAATGTTTGAAATAAAAAATGTGTACTTTGATGTGATATACAACTTTAGTTTGAAACATTTTTTTGAATTTTGCATATTAACTGAGATAAGCGCAAAAAAAACATGATTTTTGTGGTTTTTTTCATGATTTCATCATGAAAATAAAATTTGCGGCAATTTTCACTATCATATTCGTAATGAGCGCGTCAAAATACGTAAGTATACAGAGCCGAAAGAAAATCGGAGGTTACCGGTTTTCGGAACTGCACCCAAAAAATCAAGAGTTCCTCGCGGTTGAAGGATATAGCGCAAGAATTCAGTAGGATTAAAAAAATATAATAAAGATGGTCCATTTGCAACTGATTTAATTTACAGAGAGTAGTTTTGTATGTAAACATTTGAGATTTTCATTTAAAAGCAATTTACATTACAGGCAGGGTTCTCACGACGCACGACAGTAGGTACTATATTTACTGAAACTTTTACTCTGGTTGAATATAGATACGAGAGTCTTAATTTTTGTTTGAATTTCTATTCATCTTTTTTTATAAAATTCCAGTTAATAATAAATCTTTGAATGGTTGCAAGAAAGAGAAAGATACTGATCACGGAAGTTTTCAGGCAACAGGTGGATATATCGGTAGAAAAACATAAAGCGATATTGCGTGGGAGAGATGTGCAATGTAAGTGGGGATCGAGAGATACATTGATTGGTTGTCAAGCATGAGACTGCTGAATGCTATGTGTCAGCGTCTTATACTCTTTCCGTCAGTTACTGAGTGACCGCCACTTCTCAACCCACTACATGTTTCGAAAAAATGCTATTTTAATGTAATTTTCTTATCTCTATTCAATTAGTGCCGCGACAGTATATACTAAATTTCATTCCAATAAGAATACAAACAATTCAAATATGGTGGAAAAAATAGCACCGATTAATCCAAACCTAAACGTGAAAAAACCTCAAGTTTTTGACGCGGAAGTACTGGTTCCTCATTGTAAGTAATTTATCAAATACAAGTTTCTAATTCTTACTCCTAATTATACAACTAGTTTGAATAATAAATATTTAAATTTTGTGAGATTATTTTCAATCAAAATAAATATTTATTTATTGATTAATTAATTAATGATTAAATGAATGATTCTGTTTATTCATTTACTTTATAATATACGTTACTGAACATTATTTATATGTGAATATTATCAATAAGCTCAGTGTACGAGGTAAATACAGGTAACCGAAAGTGACAATTACATAACCTGACATCTTTATTCCATGTGACTTGACAGTCACGTGATTGATTTTTAAGAATTCTTCAAAGATACATTTGTAAAATAAAGTTACGTTTTATATTCAATTCACCTATAACTTATTTGAACATTATTTAAACCCTTTTTACTTTTTAAATTGAACTTAAATTCTCTAGGGAGTGAAAAGTAAAACTTTAGTTGCCCATCATGGGCATGTAAAACTCTTGAAATATCATGCATGTATTATAAAAATCAATTTTTAAAGTTTTTTTTTTGCTTTTGAAAACACTAATTTTATTATATGTGTTTTGTTAAGATTTCCAATTTCAGTGCAGAACATTATTCTCTCGGATCAATATTTTTTGAGAAAATATTTATACAAAAATTTTTTAATTAGAAAATCCTAATAAAGGGGCCGTAGGATAATTATCAAGCCAATAATGTTGAAAAATATAATTATGAGTATATGTTCTCTTTTTTAAAAGAAATTATTTTTTTTAATATCATGCGAAGTATTAACCATAAACAAAAATTTTCTGTGCAAAAGTGGTAAATATTTTCAAAACACATCATGCTTATATTTACACTTTTTCTTCATAACTAATATATATCAAGAATAACGAAAAAAAGTAATCTCCAGATTTTTCTTTTTTTAGTTAAATTATGTAATTTTCTATTGAGGAAGAAAGTTCTGGAAAGCGGGTAAAAGTGCGACTGAACACTAAACTCATTTCTCTAAATAATTACAAGAGTATATTAAATCAAATTCGATTTAATATTGAAGTTAAATATTTAATTTTTGATTTAACATATTACAAAATTTAACTTTTGAAAAAAAGAATCTGAAAACTAATTCTTTTCATTTTTCTTGGGAAGTATAATATATATTAATTTTTGAGAAAAAGTGTTACTACAAAAAATACGTTGTTTGAGAAGACCTATAACTATTGTGTGAAACTTTTTGATCGAAGATCAATATTTTTTGAGATTATTCAAAAAACTAATTGCAATAACATGCCCGACACTCGAACAGTCACATAAATATTGTCTGATCATCTCAGAGATGTCAGATTTTCAAAGTTGCCAAAAATAATTTTTTCAAATCACGGGATTGTAGTGAATAAAAATTAAATGAGACCTTTTTTTCTTCACAGTTTTTTTGTCCCATAATTATTTTTAAGAGGAAAAATAAAAAATTGAAAAATATGAACCTCTAAATTCAATAAGTTTTTAAAATATAAATCGTCGTATAACTTGAACAAATATTGTTGAAATCATTTATAACTTAGTGTATACACTCAGTAAAGACTTATGATGACTAAAGAAGAATCAAAAGTTGAATAAAATACTATTGTTTACTAATATTTAATTGCAAAATGACACCGGGCTAGTAACTACGTTTTTTTACGTCTTCTCCGACAAAAAGTATTGGGGGAATTTTCAGATGGAAAAAGCTTGCAGTGAAACATTTGTGCCTCAGTATTGAAGAAAGATTTCTGGAATGCTTCAGATCAATTCAACCAAAATCGATATTTCCATCATTTTTGGATGAATCGATCTGAAAATATCCAGAAATCTTCTTACAATATACTGACCCGATATCATTTTGCAATTAAATTTTTAGTAAACAATAGTATTTTTCAACTTCTGCTACTTCTTGAGTCATCAAAAGTCTATACTCAATGTGGACATCAAGTTTTAAATGATTGCAACAATATCTGGCCAAGTTACGACGATTTATATTTAAAAAACTTATTGATTTTAGAGGTTGAAATTTTTCATTTTTCCTATTAAGAATAATTATGGAACAAAAAAACTGTAAAGGAAAAAAAGTCTCATTTAATTCTTATTCTTTACAAGCTCGTACTTTGAAAAAATTATTTTTGGCAACTTTGATTGAAAATTTAAAAAAATGTATCAATTAAAAATAGTTTAAAGTAATTCTATGATTTAAAAAAAAATACAAAGCAATTAAAACAAATAAACAAATTTCATTATTCCACTTTGATAGGAAGAAGAATTGAATAATCTCTTTAAGAAAAAATTTAAAAAAAAGGTTCGCTTAGTTTAAAAAATTCTACAAAAAGGATTTCTTACTCTTTTATGATATCTTAGATCATTCATGAGAAAAATTCTCCTTATCACAAAAAAGAGTTTACCCATTTCGTTACCTACAAAAATGTCTTCTATACATAAGAAGAAATTATAAAACATAATTGTAGAAATAAAAAGATATTTTATCTCGAAAGCACCTGAATTAAGTCAAAAAATATAATAGAAGTTTCAAAAAATTGAGTTTTTATGAAAAATATTCTTTAAAATTGAAAACTCATAACTCGGTGAAAATCAGTTTTTTTTTTAATTTCAAATCAAACAAATACGTAACGTCTTATGCGGAATTTTAAAATAAAATATAGGTATGTAAAATAAATAAATAAGACCAGAGATTATTAACTTCCAAATAACTTTGTTACAAATTGTAAAAACAGTATTAGAAATTTTTTTTTTTTGTTTTATAAAACTAATTTCTCTTTTTTTAAGACTAACGCAACACACAATATTTTACCATAATTTGTATTCCGGATGCCGAGCATCTACATTTTGCAATACAGTTTACGTGTTTGGAATCTGGATAGCAAAAAATCTGGTCCACTGTTCAGAGAATGGGCAGTCGAATACCGCTATCTGATCTACCTGGTTTATTGTTCAGAGTGCTAACGTCCAAATAAGTTCTGAAACATAAAATTAAAAATGTTTTATTACGGTTATATGTTTGTATTAAGAAACATGAGATAATTTGAAGCATGATCCTTAGGGTGCCCAGCCAGATCCCGAGTTTTGGATTTCTGAAAGTGCTTAAGCGAAAATTTATTTCTCAAGGAGAGAAAGTTACATTATATGTTTTAAGGAGTTTAAATAACACTGGTCAACAAAATATGACCTATGTGGGGTTAGGATGAGACATATCATTTCCATGGTAGTTTTCTGTGCTGAATCCAAATCTGACCTCCGTTTTTCTTCATCACGTCAAGTTTTTGAGATTTTTTGAGTTAAAAATTTTTTCAAAAAATCACAAATCGTGTGATAAAAGGGTGAAAAATTTTTTTCACACAAAGCGAGACATGTTCTCGATGCGTTTTTTAACGCAGAATCCACTGGTTTTTTTGTTTTTTCGATATCTCATATAGTTTTTGAGGTAATTTAAAAAAACAAGAAAAAAAGCACGAAAAAAATGGTTTTACGAAAATCCTTATATTTAAGTGAATAAATTTTATTTTTTAGTTACTCTGGTGTAATTCTCTTCGTTTTTTGATGCAGAAAAAATTGCAAAAAAGTTCATAGTTCCAGCTGTAACGGTTCGAAAGATACAAGGCAGAGAACTTGTCCGACAATTAATGTTGGATTCACTGAGAAAAAAGTTTGTTTACATTAATCAAAAAAATTTGTTTGAAGTCAGATAAATAGATAATTGAACGAAATAAATTTTTTACTTCAATTAACAAAACATTTATTTAAATTTAATAAATGAAGAATATTTACTTTATTGATTGAAATATATAATTTGTTTGGTATATATGTCATTATATGTGTGATTTAAATAAAAGATTTGTTTGATTTGAAATAAATAATATGTTTAGTATATATTTTTATTTTGAACAAAGTATTTTTTTAATTCAAACAAAAAATATAATGTGAATAAACTTTTAGAGATGTTAAAAAATGACAGTGTCAAAGACTTATTTGCATTCAAACACACTCGATTTTTAACCATAAGTTATCAGCCTCCGTGGCGTAGTGGGTAGAGTGTCGAGTTTTAATTCCGTTTTTCTCGCGCGTCTTGCGTTCGAGTCCTGGTTCCGACGCGATTTCGCAATATCAAAGAAATCAAATTTTCATTAGTTATAAAGTATGTATTAGATAAATGAAACTATAATACAGATCGATTTCAATTTTTTTCTTTTTTTCTTGGAAAAAAAATATTCATTTATTTTTTTTTCAACTGTCAAACAAGAAACTTGTTTAATTTAAACAAAAAATTTATTTGAATAAAACAAAAATTTATTTGAATGAAACAAAATTTTATTCAATTGAAATAAATAAAAACAAATAAGGAATTTATTTGGATCAAACAAACATATGATTGACCCCATATCAAAGTGATAATTTGTTTGATTCAAACAAATTTTGTTTGATTCAAACAAACTTTTTTCTGAGTGTTGTGATTTTGAAACAACCTTGACTGACCTTGAGAGAAAAACTTGGTTGTCAGTAAAAGCTGTCATAAACAATTTCTTGGGGAACACAAAATCTAGAAACTACAAACACCTGATAAACACTATGCTGCAGAACTTCAAGGAATTGAAAGTGAACATGTCACTAAAAATTCACATTCTTCAATCGCACTTGGACTTCTTTCCAGAGAATTTAGGGGCAGTCAGTGATGAACACGGGGAACAGTTTCATCAAGACATCGCTGAAATCGAAAAGAGATACTAAGGTAAGCGGAGTGTGAACCTGTGAACGCTTTAGCAGACTACTGCTGGAGGCTCATGATTGATGAACCAAATTCTCATCACCGTCGAGCATGGAAAAGAAAAAGTTTCTAAGGAGTAGTAGCAGCTTATAAATATATTTTTTAAATTATTGAATTATTATTATTATTGTTATTGCAAATATTAAAGACATTAATGCAATGAGATATTAGAAAAAGTACAATGATTCGCCTCGAGTACTTGTAAACTGTCAAATTGGCAACTCTTTAGAAAGAGACAAGTTCTCTGCCTTGTATCTTTCGAACCGTTACAGCTGGAACTGTAAGCTTTTTTGAAATTTTTTCTGCATCAAAAAACGAAGAGAATTACACCAGAGTGACTAAAAAATAACATTTATTCACTTAAATATAAGGATTTTCGTAAAACCATTTTTTTCGTGCTTTTTTTTTGTTTTTTTTAAATTATCTCAAAAACTACATATATGAGATATAGAAAAAACAAGAAAAAAAACCAGTGGATTCTGCGTTAAAAAACGCATCGAGAGCATGTCTCGCTTTGTGTGGAAAAAATTTTTTCACCCTTTTATCACACGATTTGTGATTTTTTGAAAAAATTTTTAACTCAAAAAATCTCAAAAACTTGACATGATGGAGAAAAACGGAGATCAGATTTGGATTCAGCACAGGAAACTACCATGGAAATGATATGTTTCATCCCAACCCCACATAGTTCATATTTTGTTGACCAGTATAATTAGATGAAGTATTTTTCAAATGCTAAGAACACGTGTAAAATTGCCACATTTCGACAATTTTAATTATTCCACCTGTGGAATTACATAAAATCATTTATTAGAGGGTCATGTGACCATAAAATTTTATTCATTTTGCAAAAAAATGTAGGGGTTTAAAATTGAAAGATTAAATTTGTGCTCTAACAATTTTTATAGTTTTTTCTGACAATGCTTGACGTATAATTATTATTATTTTTTTAATTAAGGAAAAGAAAAAATTTTATTAAAATAATGTCTTTTTGCTTGATTTATGTGTTAATGTATTTGTAATTTCCATACATGATTATCCAGTTTCTGCTATTACTGACACGGGAAGTTAGGTGACGTTACTACTTATTGGAACATAATAATATTTCAGAATTACCTGTTTCAAATGCCTTACAGTCGATTATTATCGTTTGTTTGAGTAGTATTGTCCCGGTAAAGACGATTTAATTTTCGTAGCATTCCTTACAATTCCTGATATTGACTTTTGCTTATCAGATGTTTCAATGCTTGAAAAGATTTGTAAGATAGAAAATCGTAGGTTAACTCCCTTTAACGATATTTGATGGTACTGAATACCCAATGGATGAATCATAAAGCTACACTATTACCGACTTTATATGATGTGATTTGATTTATCCATAAATGATAAAAGTAATATTTTTGATCAAGTTTCTTCTGAAGATTAGTATCGGGTTTTATCAGATATATTTCATTTAGACGAATCGGTGTTCATTAGTGTCTCTGAAACACAATCAAATACAATATTTTGTATTATTCAAGATGTCTGCCAAAAAATTAATGTTTTCTTTTTCAATGAAAATTTTTTAGATAACAATTAAAAGTAAACATTATTATGAAGAAAAATTATTAAAGGCATGTGCTACTTACCATATGAGAAAATAGATGGTGATACTTAGAAAAATAATCGACATTATTTATTTTCAAAACTTTCAACTTTACGGACACAAAAGTAAATATTTTGCTCTAAATCTTTGAGAAACGTTAGAAAACATTAAAATGGAGGGAAAAATATGTATTACCTATTGTGCCCGTAAAGTTCGGAGAATTTTGAAAATCAATAAAAACGATCATTTTTCCAAATATTACATCTAAAGTTTCTCATATGGTAAGTAACACATGAAAATACATGAAAAGAAAATTTTTTTAAAATTAAAGATATATATAATTTTATATAGGATCGGTGCACCGGTTTTGGCCACTGCTCCTATTGTGGCCACTATCACAATGTTCATAATTTATTACGGTTCCGTTGGCTTTACTGCATGTTGACGAATGCAGTTTTTTGACGAGCCATCAAACTGCGTTTGTCAAAATGCAATAGAGCCAACGGAACCGTAATAAATTACAAAAATTGATGGTGGCCACAACAGGACTTACGGTGGCCAAAACAGGTGCGCCGACCCTATACAATTTTATATACAGTAAGTCAAGTAAGAGCGTGTACAGCATTACTCATAGACCGTAAGTTATGCAAGCCTGAATTTTTTCTATCAGGTTCAGGAATCCTCCTGCTTTGGCGCTTTTATGTAAACATTTCAGTCTGTGTCGATTT